>JAUMJJ010001312.1:0-24683 GCA_033556795.1 Tapera naevia | reverse complement strand
ACCCCACATTAAACTCACTACAATACCCATTCCTTGCTTTATCTTTATGAGGAGCACTCATAACCAGCTCAATCTGCCTACGCCAAACTGACTTAAAAGCACTCATCGCCTACTCATCTGTCAGCCACATAGGCCTAGTTATCGCTGCAAGCCTAATCCAAACTAACTGATCCTTCTCAGGCGCAATAATCCTCATAATCTCCCACGGCCTCACCTCCTCAATACTATTCTGTCTGGCCAACACAAACTATGAACGTACCCATAGCCGAATCTTATTATTAACACGCAGCCTACAGCCACTCCTACCACTAACAGCAACCTGATGACTACTAGCCAATCTATCAAACATAGCCCTGCCACCAACAACAAATTTAATAGCTGAACTCACCATCATAATTGCCCTATTCAACTGATCAATACTTACAATCATCCTAACTGGACTCGCAACACTACTTACCGCAGCATACACCCTATTTATACTACTGACTACCCAACGAGGAATTTTACCAACCAACATCACATCTATTCAGAACTTTACCACACGTGAACACCTCCTAATAACCCTACACATCATACCTATACTCCTCTTAATCCTTAAACCAGAACTTATCTCAGGAGCCTTCCTATGCAAGTATAGTTTAAACCAAACATTAGACTGTGATTCTAAAAATAGAAGTTAAAACCTTCTTACCTGCCGAGGGGAGGTTCAACCAACAGGAACTGCTAATTCCTGTATCTGAGTCTAAAATCTCAGCCCCCTTACTTTTAAAGGATAACAGTAATCCGCTGGTCTTAGGAACCACTAATCTTGGTGCAAATCCAAGTAAAAGTAGTGGAAACCATCCTAATTATTAACACCTCTATACTTCTCACACTAGCATTAATCCTAATCCCCACACTACTAACCCTATTAACAAAAAATTACAAGAACTCCCCCAGCTCAATTACCAAAACCGTCAAAACTGCCTTTCTCACCAGCCTAATCCCCACCACACTATTCCTATACTCTGGCATAGACAGCATTATCTCCATCTGAGAATGAAAATTCATTATAAACTTTAAAATCCCAATAAACCTTAAAATTGACCAATACTCAATAATATTTTTTCCCATTGCACTATTTGTAACATGATCTATTCTACAATTCGCCTCCTGATATATAGCTACAGAACCATACATTACAAAATTCTTCTCATACTTACTAATATTCCTAACTGCAATATTAACACTAACAATCGCCAACAACCTATTTTTACTTTTCATCGGATGAGAGGGGGTAGGAATTATATCATTTCTCCTAATCGGATGATGGCAAGGCCGAGCAGAAGCCAATACAGCTGCTCTACAAGCTATCCTATATAACCGAATCGGAGATATCGGACTCATCCTAAGTATAGCCTGACTCGCATGCACCATAAACTCATGAGATATCCAACAAACCATGCCCAACCATACCCAAACCCCAACACTCCCATTACTAGGCCTCATCCTAGCCGCAACCGGAAAGTCAGCTCAATTTGGCCTACATCCATGACTACCAGCTGCCATAGAAGGCCCAACCCCAGTTTCCGCCCTACTCCACTCAAGTACTATAGTTGTAGCAGGAATCTTCCTCCTAATCCGAATACACCCTATACTCTCCAACAACCAAACCGCCCTAACCCTATGCTTATGTCTAGGAGCACTATCCACACTATTTGCCGCTACCTGTGCTCTAACACAAAACGACATCAAAAAAATTATTGCCTTCTCAACATCTAGCCAACTAGGACTAATAATAGTAACAATTGGACTAAACCTTCCACAGCTAGCCTTTCTACACATTTCAACCCACGCCTTCTTCAAAGCCATACTCTTCCTGTGCTCTGGATCAATTATCCACAACCTCAGTGGTGAACAAGACATCCGAAAAATAGGCGGCCTTCAAAAAATACTTCCAACAACCACCTCCTGCCTAACTATCGGAAACCTAGCCTTAATAGGAACTCCATTCTTAGCCGGATTCTACTCAAAAGATCTCATCATTGAAAGCCTAAACACATCACACCTTAATACCTGAGCACTACTCCTAACACTACTCGCCACAACATTCACCGCAACATATAGCCTACGAATAACTATTTTAGTACAAACAGGATTCCCCCGCATCCCATCAACTACCCCAATAAACGAAAACGACCCAGCAATTATTAACCCAATCACTCGACTTGCACTAGGCAGCATCCTAGCTGGCCTACTTATCACAACTTACTTCCCACCTACGAGCACCCCTCCAATAACCATACCTACATACATAAAAATTGCCGCTATACTTCTAACGATCCTAGGAACCATTCTAGCCCTCGAACTATCAAACATAACTCACGCCCTATCAAAGCCCAAACAAAACATGGCAATAAACTTCTCATCTACATTAGGCTACTTCAACCCATTACTCCACCGCCTAACCTCTACAAACCTCCTAAACACAGGACAAAAACTATCCTCCCACCTAGCCGACCTATCCTGGTACAAAAAAATAGGCCCAGAAGGACTTGCCACCCTACAAGTCATAACAACCAAAACCTCAACCAACCTACACACAGGCCTCATCAAAGCCTATTTAAGCTCATTTGCCCTATCAATCCTAATCCTCTTACTAATATACAGAACCAACACCCTAATGGCCCCAAACATACGAAAACATCACCCCCTACTAAAAATAATTAACAACTCCCTAATTGACCTCCCAACACCCTCAAATATCTCCGCCCTGATGAAATTTCGGCTCTCTTCTAGGTATCTGCCTAGCAACCCAAATCCTTACAGGATTAATGCTAGCCATACACTATACCGCAGACACAACCCTAGCATTCTCCTCCGTAGCCCACATGTGCCGAGACGTCCAATATGGTTGACTACTCCGCAACCTACATGCAAATGGAGCATCAGCATTTTTCATCTGCATTTACCTTCACATCGGACGAGGCTTCTACTACGGCTCCTATCTATTCAAGGAAACCTGAAACACAGGAGTTATCCTCCTCTTAACCTTAATAGCAACCGCCTTCGTAGGATATGTTCTCCCATGGGGACAAATATCGTTTTGAGGCGCAACCGTCATCACTAACCTATTCTCAGCCATCCCATACATCGGACAGACCCTAGTAGAATGAGCTTGAGGAGGCTTCTCAGTAGACAACCCGACACTAACCCGATTTTTTGCCCTACATTTTATTCTTCCATTCATAATTGCAGGTCTCACACTAATCCACCTCACCTTCCTCCACGAAACTGGTTCAAACAACCCACTAGGACTAGCATCAGATTCAGACAAAATCCCATTCCACCCCTACTTCTCCCTAAAAGATATCCTGGATTCATCACAATACTACTCTTCCTGACAACCCTAGCCCTCTTCTCACCAACACTACTAAGCGACCCAGAAAACTTTACCCCCGCAAACCCACTCATCACACCCCCTCATATTAAACCAGAATGATACTTCCTATTTGCATACGCTATCCTACGCTCAATCCCAAACAAACTTGGAGGAGTCCTTGCACTCGCTGCATCTGTCCTAGTACTATTTCTAGCCCCACTCCTACATAAATCTAAACAACGCACAATAACATTTCGCCCTCTATCCCAAGTATTATTCTGAATTTTAGTCACCAATCTAATCATCCTAACATGAGTAGGCAGCCAACCAGTAGAACACCCATTCATTATCATCGGCCAACTAGCATCCCTCACCTACTTCTCTATTATTCTAATCCTCTTTCCAATCACTGCCACCCTAGAAAACAAGTTACTGAACTACTAAAATACTCTAATAGTTTATCAAAAACATTGGTCTTGTAAGCCAAAGAATGAAGATCCCACCTCTTCTTAGAGTTTTTCTTCCTCCGGGCCCCCCCCCCTCCCCCCCCGGAGGATTTTTTGCCGGGATCTATGTACTCTAGCATACTATTCTCGTACCACATTATACATTATATCCATGTCCTAAATACATTAATATACACCTGGACACAAATCGCATTTTTCACATCCTACTTTCAAGCGCTATCCGCGTGTAACTTATTAACGGAATTTACACTCTGCCCGTACTAAAACCATGACATGCCATTCTATACATTAACGGACTTTCCCTGGACACGAGGCCTCCCGGAGGGAATGACCTTAATGGTAGCAGGACTATTCCGACGAAACTTTGTTCCGGTACAGCTTTCTAAAGTACCCGATGGATTTATTGATCGTTCACAGCACGAGAAATCCGCAACGCCTTGCACGAAGTACCTCCTCATACTAGCTTCAAGCCCATTCTTTCCACCATACACCACTGACACTACTTGCTCTTTTGCGCCTCGGGTTCCTATTTCAGGGTCATCAATTGGTAGTTGGATATATATTGGTTTTCACAGATGCAACCGAGCTCTGTCAGGGGCACTTTGCCTCGTAATCCCGACATCTTTCTGCCTTTTGTCTACTGGTTCCCTCTCTTCCCTTCGGGAGCCTTCACAGGTTGCCCATGGTAGTTAGAGCAGGAGCTTACAATCTATTTACCTGGGCTACAATGGTCCACGGGCCTTTTTATCACTTTCAGAGAATCACTCAATGAGACGGTCGACGTATCCGGGGAATCATCTCAACACTGATGCACTTTAGATAGCCCTCACATACTTGATCCGACTAGCTTAACTCCCGTGTGGCAGGATAATGCATGCATAGGGTATATGATTTTTCGATTTTCGCCCCCCCGGGCGATTTTAACAACACTAGGAATTTCCGACTAAACCATAATTTTCCACCCATCACAATTTTTATCATCACATTTCACATTTTCCCACTCTAGACAAACTACATTAATAAACAAATTCGTTACTTAACAAAAATTTTTTTACATCATACATCACAAAACATCATCAAACAATCCAGTAAAAATTCATTAAATAAACAAACACTTACATTTGTCACCATCACAAACATAATACATCAAAACATACCTCAGAAAAAAAGGAATTAAACCTTTATCACCAACTCCCAAAGCTGGTATTCTAAATTAAACTATTTTCTGATAACCCCACTAAACTGCCCGAATAGCCCCACGCGACAACCCCCGCACAACCTCCAAAACTACGAACAACGTCAACAACAAACCTCACCCCGCCACCAAGAACATCCCAAACCCCAAAGAATAAAACATTGCCACACCACTAAAATCCAACCGCACCAAAAACATACCTCCATTATCAACAGTAACTAACCCAACCTTTCAACACTCAACCACACCTCCTACAACCACACCAACAACAACAACCAAAAATAACCCAACCCCATACCCCACTACTCCCCAATCCCCCCAAGCCTCTGGAAACGGCTCCGCTGCCAAAGAAACAGAGTATACAAACACCACTAACATTCCCCCTAAATACACCATAAAAAGCACTAAAGACACAAACGAAACTCCCAAACTCAACAACCACCCACATCCTATCACAGATGCCAACACCAAACCAACCACCCCATAATATGGCGAAGGATTAGACGCAACCGCCAACCCACCCAACACAAAACCTACACCCAAGAAAAAAACAAAATAAGTCATAATAATTCCTGCTTGGCCTCTCTCCAAGATCTATGGCCTGAAAAACCATCGTTGTAAACTTCAACTACAAGAACACCCTACAAACAAACCATACATCATCATTATATTGTAAACATCATCTTTTATTACTTATCTTATACACATTTTTTCACTTTTTACACTCCACCGCCGCTGGAGTTACATTAAAATAATTCCACCACTTTGTACACCACATCACTTATTATTTACATATTTATTATATATATTTTTACCAAATATTAAAAAACCCACCTACAACAAAACAAACAACAAACAACAAACAACAAACAACAAACAACAAACAACAAACAACAAACAACAAACAACAAACAACAAACAACAAACAACAAACAACAAACAACAAACAACACAAGCCCCTTTCACGTCCTCGTAGCTTAAATAAAAGCATAGCACTGAAGATGCTAAGATGGTTAGCCCTACCTCCCCGAGGACAAAAGACTTAGTCCTAACCTTACCGTTAGTTCTTGCTAGATATATACATGCAAGTATCCGCATTCCAGTGTAAATGCCCTTAGCCTTCTTGTCAAGATAAAAGGAGCAGGTATCAGGCACACCCCATATCAAAGTAGCCCAAGACGCCTTGCTTAGCCACACCCCCACGGGCATTCAGCAGTAATTAACATTAAGCAATAAGTGTAAGCTTGACTTAGTTATAGCAACCAGAGTTGGTAAATCTTGTGCCAGCCACCGCGGTCATACAAGAGACTCAAATTAACGGTAATACGGCGTAAAGAGTGGTACATGCAGTATCTTGACATTTAAGATCAAAATGTAACCAAGCTGTCATAAGCTCAGATTACAACTAAAGCCGCCCTAAAAGAGATCTTAAATCCTTAGACAAACTAGATCCACGAAAGCCAGGACCCAAACTGGGATTAGATACCCCACTATGCCTGGCCCTAAATCTTGATATCTTCCCATATACAAAGATATCCGCCTGAGAATTACGAGCACAAACGCTTAAAACTCTAAGGACTTGGCGGTGTCCCAAACCCACCTAGAGGAGCCTGTTCTATAATCGATAACCCACGATTTACCCAACCGACTCTAGCCCTAAGCCAGCCTACATACCGCCGTCGCCAGCTCACCTTTTTGAAAGAACAACAGTGGGCACAATAACCATACTTCGCTAACAAGACAGGTCAAGGTATAGCTTATGAGTCGGGAGCAATGGGCTACATTTCCTAACACTAGGAAACACGGAAGGGAGTGTGAAACCATTCCCGGAAGGCGGATTTAGCAGTAAATAGGGACAATGAGAGCCCCATTTAAATTGGCCCTGGGACACGTACATACCGCCCGTCACCCTCGTCACAACCACATTCCCTTAATAAATTAATACTACATTACTAGGTAAAGATGAGGTAAGTCGTAACAAGGTAAGTGTACCGGAAGGTGTACTTAGCATACCAAGGCGTAGCTACAACACCAAAGCATTCAGCTTACACCTGAAAGATATCTGCCATCACCCAGATCGCCTTGAAGCCAAACTCTAGCCCAACCCTTCATATCTAATTAACCAAAAAACTAACTTCATCACTTAACTAAAACATTCAATAAACCTAGTATAGGCGATAGAAAAGGACATCATCCGGAGCGATAGAGCCCCTGTACCGCAAGGGAAAGATGAAATAATAATGAAAACCTAAGCATATAATAGCAAAGACAAAATCTTGTACCTTTTGCATCATGATTTAGCCAGAACCACCAAGCAAAACGGATTTAAGCTTGCCCCCCCGAAACCCAAGCGAGCTACTCACGAGCAGCTATACATGAGCGAACCCGTCTCTGTCGCAAAAGAGTGGGATGACTCGTTAGTAGAGGTGAAAAGCCAACCGAGCTGGGTGATAGCTGGTTGCCTGTGAAACGAATTTAAGTTCTCTCTAGACCTCCCTCTAAGGAAACCTAACCAAACCCCCATGTAGAAGGTCAAGAGTAATTTAAAGGGGGTACAGCCCCTTTAAAAAAGAAAACAATCTCCCCTAGCGGATAAACACCACACCCACATCCTTACTGTAGGCCTTTAAGCAGCCATCATTAAAGAATGCGTCAAAGCTCGCCTCTTAAAAATACTAAAACAACATGACTCCCTTACCACTAACAGGCTAACCTATCCCTATAGAAGAACTTATGCTAAAATAAGTAACTTGGAACATTTCCCTCCCTAGCGCAAGCTTACATCATTTAATTATTAACAGACCATAATTAATACCTCAATTCTAACAAGACAAAATATTAAACATACTGTTAACCCAACCCAGGTGCGCATATTAGAAAGATTAAAATCTACAAAAGGAACTCGGCAAACCCAAGACCCGACTGTTTACCAAAAACATAGCCTTTAGCCAACCAAGTATTAAAGGTGATGCCTGCCCAGTGACAGAACGTTTAACGGCCGCGGTATCCTAACCGTGCGAAGGTAGCGCAATCAATTGTCTCATAAATCGGGACTTGTATGAATGGCTAAACGAGGTCTTAACTGTCTCCTGTAGATAATCAGTGAAATTGATCTTCCTGTGCAAAAGCAGGAATGAACCCATAAGACGAGAAGACCCTGTGGAACTTAAAAATCAATGGCCATCACCAACACTAACCAAGCCTACTAGGCCTACAACTTACTAGACAATGGCTCATATTTTTTGGTTGGGGCGACCTTGGAGAAAAACAAATCCTCCAAAAATAAGACCACAACTCTTAACTAAGAGTGACATCTCAATGTGCTAATAGTAATCAGACCCAGTACAACTGAGTAATGAACCAAGCTACCCCAGGGATAACAGCGCAATCTCCTTCAAGAGCCCATATCGACAAGGAGGTTTACGACCTCGATGTTGGATCAGGACATCCTAATGGTGCAGCCGCTATTAAGGGTTCGTTTGTTCAACGATTAACAGTCCTACGTGATCTGAGTTCAGACCGGAGCAATCCAGGTCGGTTTCTATCTATGACTAGGCCTTCCCTAGTACGAAAGGACCGGGAAAGCAGGGCCAATATTACCCAACACGCCCTCCCTCAAGTAGTGAACTCAACTAAACTACTATAATGGATATTAACATATAACCAATGCCCTAGAAAAGGGCCGCTAGCGTGGCAGAGCTTGGTAAATGCAAAAGGCTTAAGCCCTTTACCCAGAGGTTCAAGTCCTCTCCCTAGCTTTCATCAACTATGTCAAAACCCTCTACCCTTACCCTCCTCTTTATATCACTGTCCTATGCTATCCCAATTTTACTTGCTGTAGCCTTCCTAACCCTAGTAGAACGAAAAATCCTAAGCTACATACAATCCCGAAAAGGCCCAAACGTTGTAGGCCCATTTGGTTTACTACAACCTGTAGCAGATGGTGTAAAACTATTTATTAAAGAACCAATCCGACCATCTACTTCATCTCCATTCTTATTTATCGTAACCCCAATACTAGCACTACTATTGGCAATCACAATCTGAATCCCCCTCCCACTTCCATTTTCCCTAGCCGACTTGAACCTAGGACTACTATTCCTGTTAGCCATATCAAGCCTAGCCGTATACTCAATCCTATGATCTGGATGAGCCTCCAACTCAAAATATGCCCTAATCGGAGCCCTACGTGCAGTAGCACAAACAATTTCATATGAAGTTACACTAGCTATCATCCTGCTCTCCGTAATTATATTAAGCGGAAACTACTCCCTAAATACCCTCATTACCACCCAAGAACCACTTTACCTTATCTTCTCTTCCTGACCCCTTGCAATGATATGGTATATTTCAACCCTAGCCGAAACAAACCGTGCCCCATTCGACCTCACAGAAGGAGAGTCAGAACTAGTCTCCGGATTTAATGTCGAATACGCTGCAGGTCCTTTCGCTCTTTTCTTCCTAGCCGAATACGCAAACATTATACTAATAAACACACTAACCACCATTCTATTCCTCAACCCAAGTTCACTAAACCCACCCCTAGAGCTATTCCCTATTATTATAGCTACAAAAATCCTACTACTGTCCTCTGGTTTTCTATGAGTTCGCGCCTCATATCCTCGATTCCGCTACGACCAGCTCATACACCTCCTATGAAAAAATTTCTTACCACTAACACTAGCCCTATGCTTATGACACACCAGCATACCAATCTGTTATGCAGGATTACCCCCATACTCAAGACATGCCCAAGGAAATGTGCCTGAACAAAAGGATCACTATGATAAAGTGAATATAGAGGTACACTAACCCTCTCATTTCCTATCTGAACACCTTAGAAAAGTAGGACTCGAACCTACACAAAAGAGATCAAAGCTCTTCATACTTCCTCTATATTATTTCCTAGTAGAGTCAGCTAACAAAGCTATCGGGCCCATACCCCGAAAATGATGGTTTAACTCCCTCCCCTACTAATGAGCCCATATGCAAAACTAATCTTCACACTAAGTCTTATACTAGGCACAGCCATTACAATCTCAAGCAACCACTGAATTATGGCCTGAACAGGCCTAGAAATCAATACCCTAGCAATTATCCCATTAATCGCCAAATCCCATCACCCACGCGCAATTGAAGCTACAATTAAGTACTTCCTAGTCCAAGCTACTGCATCAGCACTAATCCTATTTACAAGCATTATCAATGCCTACTCAAACGGCCAGTGAGACCTCACTCAACTAAACCACCCAACAGCCTGCATTCTACTTACAACTGCAATCGCAATAAAACTTGGACTAGTACCATTTCACTTTTGATTTCCAGAAGTCATCCAAGGATCATCTATAACCACAGCACTTTTATTATCTACAATCATAAAACTGCCACCACTCACTATTTTATTTATAGTATCCCCATCCCTCCACCCAACACTACTAACCTTCATAGCCATTGCCTCTGCAGCCTTAGGGGGCTGAATAGGCCTAAACCAAACACAAACCCGAAAAATCCTAGCTTTCTCATCTATTTCCCACCTAGGCTGAATAACCATTATTCTAATCTACAGCCCTAAACTCACCATAATCAACTTCTATGTATATTCCTTACTAACCATCCCTATTTTCCTTATCCTTAATACAACTAAGTCCATAAAACTATCCACAATAATAATTTCTTGAACAAAAGCCCCAATCCTGATAGCTACCATAATATTAACCATACTATCCCTTGCAGGACTTCCCCCATTAACAGGATTCCTACCAAAATGATTTATCATCCATAATCTTACAAAACAAGAAATAACAACAACAGCAACAATCATCGCCCTCCTCTCCTTATTAAGCTTATTCTTCTATCTGCGCCTCACATATTACTCAACAATCACACTCCCACCAAACTCTGCCAATCATATAAAACAATGACACACCAATAAGACATCTAATATCCTAATTGCTATCACCACCTCCCTATCCCTCACACTCCTACCTCTATCCCCAATAATTTTAACCATTAACTAGAAACTTAGGATAAACTACAAACCGAAGGCCTTCAAAGCCTTAAACAAGAGCTAAAACCTCTTAGTTTCTGATAAGACCCGCAGGATATTAACCTACACCTTCTGAATGCAACTCAGATACTCTAATTAAGTTAGGGCCTTATACTAGACAGGCGGGCTTCGATCCCACAACATCCTAGTTAACAGCTAGACGCCTAAACCAACAGGCCTCTGTCTACACCCTAAGACTCCGGCACGTCTACAACGTACATCGATGAGCTTGCAACTCAACATGAACTTCACTACAGAGCCGATAAGAAGAGGAATTGAACCTCTGTAAAAAGGTCTACAGCCTAACGCCTCAACACTCAGCCATCTTACCTGTGACCACCACTACCCGATGATTATTCTCAACCAACCACAAAGATATCGGCACCCTATACCTAATCTTCGGTGCCTGAGCAGGTATAATCGGAACCGCCCTAAGCCTGCTTATCCGTGCAGAACTAGGACAGCCCGGAACCTTACTAGGTGACGATCAAATTTACAATGTAATTGTCACCGCACATGCCTTTGTAATAATCTTCTTTATAGTTATGCCAATTATAATCGGAGGCTTTGGAAACTGACTAGTACCCCTCATAATTGGCGCACCCGACATAGCATTCCCCCGCATAAACAATATAAGCTTTTGACTCCTACCACCATCCTTCCTACTTTTACTTGCCTCATCCACAGTAGAAGCAGGAGCAGGAACAGGATGAACAGTATACCCCCCCTTAGCCGGAAACCTTGCCCACGCTGGTGCATCCGTAGATCTGGCCATCTTCTCCCTACACTTAGCAGGAGTGTCATCAATTCTAGGAGCTATCAATTTCATCACAACCGCCATCAACATAAAACCTCCAGCCCTCTCACAATACCAAACCCCATTATTCGTATGATCTGTACTCATTACTGCCGTTCTCCTACTCCTATCACTTCCCGTACTTGCTGCTGGAATCACAATACTATTAACAGATCGAAACCTAAACACTACATTCTTCGACCCCGCTGGCGGAGGAGACCCAGTTCTATACCAACACCTGTTTTGATTCTTTGGACACCCAGAAGTCTACATCCTGATCCTACCCGGCTTCGGAATTATCTCACACGTAGTAGCATACTATGCAGGCAAAAAAGAACCCTTCGGCTACATAGGAATAGTTTGGGCCATATTATCAATCGGATTCCTAGGTTTTATTGTATGAGCGCATCACATATTTACAGTAGGAATAGATGTAGATACCCGAGCATACTTTACATCAGCCACTATAATCATCGCAATCCCAACCGGTATTAAAGTATTCAGCTGACTAGCTACACTGCACGGCGGCACCATCAAATGAGACCCCCCCATGCTATGAGCCATAGGCTTCATTTTCTTATTCACCATTGGAGGCCTAACTGGAATCATCCTAGCAAACTCATCCCTAGACATTGCTCTACACGACACTTACTACGTAGTTGCCCATTTCCACTATGTATTATCAATAGGAGCAGTATTTGCTATCCTAGCAGGTTTCACCCACTGATTTCCATTATTCACCGGATATACCCTCCACCCTACATGAGCTAAAGCACACTTCGGAGTAATATTCACTGGCGTTAACCTAACATTCTTCCCACAACACTTCCTAGGCCTAGCAGGCATGCCACGCCGTTACTCCGACTATCCAGACGCATATACCCTATGAAACACCATGTCATCTATTGGCTCTCTCATCTCATTAACAGCTGTAATTATGCTAATATTTATCATCTGAGAAGCCTTCGCATCAAAACGAAAAGTAATCCAACCAGAACTCCCTACCACTAATATTGAATGAATCCACGGCTGCCCTCCACCACACCATACCTTTGAAGAACCAGCCTTTGTCCAAGTACAAGAAAGGAAGGAATCGAACCCTCATATGCTGGTTTCAAGCCAACCGCATCAAACCACTCATGCTTCTTTCTTATGAGATATTAGTAAAACTATTACATAGCCTCGTCAAGACTAAATTGTAGATGAAACCTCTACATATCTCAAATGGCTAACCCATCTCAATTCGGATTTCAAGACGCCTCCTCCCCAATCATAGAAGAACTTGTCGAATTCCACGACCATGCCCTAATAGTAGCCCTAGCAATCTGCACTCTCGTCCTCTACTTATTAACACTTATACTATTAGAAAAACTTTCCTCAAACACTGTAGATGCACAAGAAATTGAACTCATCTGGACAATCCTACCAGCAATCGTCCTTATCCTACTAGCCCTACCATCTTTACAAATTTTATATATAATAGACGAAGTGGATGAACCAGACTTAACCCTAAAAGCCATTGGCCACCAATGATATTGATCCTACGAATACACAGACTTTAAAGACCTAACATTCGACTCATACATAATCCCCACAACAGACCTTTTACCAGGACACTTCCGACTACTAGAAGTAGACCATCGAGTTGTAATTCCAACAGAATCCCACGTGCGTGTCATCATCACCGCAGGGGATGTCCTACACTCCTGAGCAGTTCCCACCCTAGGAGTTAAAACAGACGCAATCCCAGGACGACTAAACCAAACATCATTTATCACTACCCGGCCCGGAATCTTCTACGGCCAATGCTCCGAAATTTGTGGCGCAAACCACAGCTACATACCCATCGTAGTAGAATCCACTCCACTCACCCACTTCGAAAACTGATCCTCACTCTCCTTTCATCCTAATCATTAAGAAGCTATGCAAACAGCACTAGCCTTTTAAGCTAGAGACAGAGGAACACATACCCCTCCTTAATGACATGCCACAACTAAATCCAAACCCATGATTATCCATTATATTATTAACATGACTTACTTTCACACTAACTATTCAACCAAAACTTTTATCCTTCACCCAAACTAACCCCCCAATCAACAAACCAACCATACTTAATAAAACCACCTCATGAGCCTGACCATGACTTTAAGCTTCTTCGACCAATTTATAAGCCCATCCCTCCTAGGAATCCCACTAATCCTTATCTCAATATTATTCCCTGTGCTACTTATCCCAGCCCAAGGTAACCGATGAATTACAAACCGACTCTCTACCCTCCAATCCTGAGTTATCCACTTAATCACAAAACAACTAATAATTCCCCTAGACAAAAAAGGACACAAATGAGCCCTAATTTTAACCTCCCTTATACTATTACTACTTACAATTAACCTACTAGGCCTACTCCCATATACATTCACCCCCACCACCCAACTATCAATAAACATAGCCCTCGCCCTTCCTTTATGACTAGCTACCCTACTCACAGGCCTACGAAACCAACCCTCAATCTCCTTAGGCCACCTTCTCCCAGAAGGAACACCCACCCCCCTAATCCCCGCCCTAATTATAATCGAAACCATCAGTCTCCTTATTCGCCCCCTAGCCTTAGGAGTCCGACTCACAGCAAACCTCACCGCCGGCCATTTACTCATTCAACTCATCTCAACAGCAGCTGTAGTCCTTCTCCCCATTCTTCCAGCAGTATCTATACTGACTACTACCATCCTACTCCTCCTAACAATCCTAGAAATTGCAGTAGCCATAATTCAAGCTTACGTCTTTGTCCTCCTACTAACCTTATACTTACAAGAAAACATCTAATGGCCCACCAAGCACACTCATATCACATAGTAGACCCTAGCCCATGGCCCATCTCCGGAGCAGCAGCTGCTCTACTAACAACATCAGGCCTTGTCATATGATTTCACCAAAACTCCATACAACTTCTCAGCCTAGGATTATTCTCCATAATTCTTGTTATAATCCAATGATGACGAGATATTATTCGTGAGAGTACCTTCCAAGGACATCACACTCTCCCGGTCCAAAAAGGACTACGATACGGAATAATCCTATTCATTACATCCGAAGCATTCTTCTTTCTTGGATTCTTCTGAGCCTTTTTCCACTCTAGCTTAGTACCAACGCCAGAACTAGGCGGCCAATGACCCCCAGCAGGAATCAAACCACTAAACCCCATAGAAGTGCCCTTACTAAATACAGCCATTCTACTGGCTTCAGGAGTAACCGTAACATGAGCACACCATAGCATTACAGAAGGCAACCGAAAACAAGCAATCCATGCATTAACCCTAACAATCCTCCTAGGGTTCTACTTCACAGCCCTCCAAGGAATAGAATATTATGAAGCACCATTCTCAATCGCCGACGGAGTTTACGGTTCAACCTTTTTTGTCGCCACCGGATTTCACGGCCTCCACGTACTCATCGGATCATCTTTCCTCACTATCTGCCTACTACGACTAATCATATTCCACTTTACACCAAATCACCACTTCGGATTTGAAGCCGCTGCCTGATACTGACACTTCGTAGACGTCATCTGATTATTCCTCTACATAACAATCTACTGATGAGGATCCTGCTCTTCTAGTATAATTATTATAATTGACTTCCAATCTATAGAATCTGGTTCAACCCCAGAGAAGAGCAATTAACATAATCACATTTATATTCACCCTCTCCCTAACCCTAAGCATTATTTTAACCACACTAAACTTCTGAATTACTCAAATTAATCCAGATTCAGAAAAATTATCCCCATACGAATGTGGTTTTGACCCTCTTGGCTCCGCACGTCTCCCCTTCTCTATCCGATTCTTTCTAGTAGCAATTCTATTCCTACTATTCGACCTAGAAATCGCACTACTACTACCCCTACCATGAGCCACCCAGCTCCAATCCCCTATCACTACCATAACCTGAACATCCACTATTATCCTATTACTCACCCTAGGACTTATTTATGAATGAACACAAGGTGGCCTAGAATGAGCAGAATAAACAAAAAAAGAAAGTTAGTCTAAACACGACAGTTGATTTCGGCTCAACAGATCATAGCTAAGCCCTATGACTTTCTTAATGTCACTCATACACTTAAGTTTCTACTCTACCTTCACCCTGAGCAGCCTAGGACTCGCTTTCCACCGCACTCACCTAATCTCAGCCCTACTATGCCTAGAAAGCATGATACTCTCCATATACGTGGCCCTAACTGTCTGACCAGTCGAAAACCAAACACCCTCTCACACTCTAATGCCAATCCTAATATTAGCATTTTCGGCTTGCGAAGCAGGTACAGGCCTGGCAATATTAGTAGCATCCACACGAACTCATGGCTCAGATCACCTCCATAACCTAAATCTCCTACAATGCTAAAAATTATCCTACCAACAATTATACTTCTCCCAACAGCCCTACTCTCCACCCAAAAAGCCCTATGAACTAACATCACCCTACACAGCCTAATAATCGCCACCATCAGCCTACACTGACTATCCCCCACATATTTCCCACACAAAACTCTAACCCAATGAACAGGTATTGACCAAATCTCATCCCCCCTCCTTACCCTATCATGCTGATTGCTTCCCCTAATAATTATAGCAAGCCAAAACCATCTACACCACGAACCCTTAACACGCAAACGAATCTTTGCAGCCACCCTAATCATAATTCAACCATTTATTATTCTAGCCTTCTCAACCACAGAACTTATAATATTTTATATTACATTTGAAGCAACCCTCATTCCAACCCTAATCCTCATTACCCGATGGGGCAACCAACCCGAACGCCTAAGTGCTGGCATCTACCTCCTATTTTATACCCTAATTAGCTCCCTCCCACTATTAGTAACAATCCTACACCTTCACACACAAACAGGGACTCTTCACTTAACAATACTAAACTTAACCAACCTCTCACTCCCAAAATCATGAACCACTATCCTCTCAGGAATTGCACTACTAATAGCATTTATAGTAAAAGCCCCACTATACGGCCTACACTTATGACTACCAAAAGCACATGTAGAAGCCCCAATTGCAGGCTCCATGCTTCTAGCAGCACTACTTCTAAAGCTCGGAGGATATGGCATTATACGGATTACTATCCTAATAAACCCCACATTAAACTCACTACAATACCCATTCCTTGCTTTATCTTTATGAGGAGCACTCATAACCAGCTCAATCTGCCTACGCCAAACTGACTTAAAAGCACTCATCGCCTACTCATCTGTCAGCCACATAGGCCTAGTTATCGCTGCAAGCCTAATCCAAACTAACTGATCCTTCTCAGGCGCAATAATCCTCATAATCTCCCACGGCCTCACCTCCTCAATACTATTCTGTCTGGCCAACACAAACTATGAACGTACCCATAGCCGAATCTTATTATTAACACGCAGCCTACAGCCACTCCTACCACTAACAGCAACCTGATGACTACTAGCCAATCTATCAAACATAGCCCTGCCACCAACAACAAATTTAATAGCTGAACTCACCATCATAATTGCCCTATTCAACTGATCAATACTTACAATCATCCTAACTGGACTCGCAACACTACTTACCGCAGCATACACCCTATTTATACTACTGACTACCCAACGAGGAATTTTACCAACCAACATCACATCTATTCAGAACTTTACCACACGTGAACACCTCCTAATAACCCTACACATCATACCTATACTCCTCTTAATCCTTAAACCAGAACTTATCTCAGGAGCCTTCCTATGCAAGTATAGTTTAAACCAAACATTAGACTGTGATTCTAAAAATAGAAGTTAAAACCTTCTTACCTGCCGAGGGGAGGTTCAACCAACAGGAACTGCTAATTCCTGTATCTGAGTCTAAAATCTCAGCCCCCTTACTTTTAAAGGATAACAGTAATCCGCTGGTCTTAGGAACCACTAATCTTGGTGCAAATCCAAGTAAAAGTAGTGGAAACCATCCTAATTATTAACACCTCTATACTTCTCACACTAGCATTAATCCTAATCCCCACACTACTAACCCTATTAACAAAAAATTACAAGAACTCCCCCAGCTCAATTACCAAAACCGTCAAAACTGCCTTTCTCACCAGCCTAATCCCCACCACACTATTCCTATACTCTGGCATAGACAGCATTATCTCCATCTGAGAATGAAAATTCATTATAAACTTTAAAATCCCAATAAACCTTAAAATTGACCAATACTCAATAATATTTTTTCCCATTGCACTATTTGTAACATGATCTATTCTACAATTCGCCTCCTGATATATAGCTACAGAACCATACATTACAAAATTCTTCTCATACTTACTAATATTCCTAACTGCAATATTAACACTAACAATCGCCAACAACCTATTTTTACTTTTCATCGGATGAGAGGGGGTAGGAATTATATCATTTCTCCTAATCGGATGATGGCAAGGCCGAGCAGAAGCCAATACAGCTGCTCTACAAGCTATCCTATATAACCGAATCGGAGATATCGGACTCATCCTAAGTATAGCCTGACTCGCATGCACCATAAACTCATGAGATATCCAACAAACCATGCCCAACCATACCCAAACCCCAACACTCCCATTACTAGGCCTCATCCTAGCCGCAACCGGAAAGTCAGCTCAATTTGGCCTACATCCATGACTACCAGCTGCCATAGAAGGCCCAACCCCAGTTTCCGCCCTACTCCACTCAAGTACTATAGTTGTAGCAGGAATCTTCCTCCTAATCCGAATACACCCTATACTCTCCAACAACCAAACCGCCCTAACCCTATGCTTATGTCTAGGAGCACTATCCACACTATTTGCCGCTACCTGTGCTCTAACACAAAACGACATCAAAAAAATTATTGCCTTCTCAACATCTAGCCAACTAGGACTAATAATAGTAACAATTGGACTAAACCTTCCACAGCTAGCCTTTCTACACATTTCAACCCACGCCTTCTTCAAAGCCATACTCTTCCTGTGCTCTGGATCAATTATCCACAACCTCAGTGGTGAACAAGACATCCGAAAAATAGGCGGCCTTCAAAAAATACTTCCAACAACCACCTCCTGCCTAACTATCGGAAACCTAGCCTTAATAGGAACTCCATTCTTAGCCGGATTCTACTCAAAAGATCTCATCATTGAAAGCCTAAACACATCACACCTTAATACCTGAGCACTACTCCTAACACTACTCGCCACAACATTCACCGCAACATATAGCCTACGAATAACTATTTTAGTACAAACAGGATTCCCCCGCATCCCATCAACTACCCCAATAAACGAAAACGACCCAGCAATTATTAACCCAATCACTCGACTTGCACTAGGCAGCATCCTAGCTGGCCTACTTATCACAACTTACTTCCCACCTACGAGCACCCCTCCAATAACCATACCTACATACATAAAAATTGCCGCTATACTTCTAACGATCCTAGGAACCATTCTAGCCCTCGAACTATCAAACATAACTCACGCCCTATCAAAGCCCAAACAAAACATGGCAATAAACTTCTCATCTACATTAGGCTACTTCAACCCATTACTCCACCGCCTAACCTCTACAAACCTCCTAAACACAGGACAAAAACTATCCTCCCACCTAGCCGACCTATCCTGGTACAAAAAAATAGGCCCAGAAGGACTTGCCACCCTACAAGTCATAACAACCAAAACCTCAACCAACCTACACACAGGCCTCATCAAAGCCTATTTAAGCTCATTTGCCCTATCAATCCTAATCCTCTTACTAATATACAGAACCAACACCCTAATGGCCCCAAACATACGAAAACATCACCCCCTACTAAAAATAATTAACAACTCCCTAATTGACCTCCCAACACCCTCAAATATCTCCGCCTGATGAAATTTCGGCTCTCTTCTAGGTATCTGCCTAGCAACCCAAATCCTTACAGGATTAATGCTAGCCATACACTATACCGCAGACACAACCCTAGCATTCTCCTCCGTAGCCCACATGTGCCGAGACGTCCAATATGGTTGACTACTCCGCAACCTACATGCAAATGGAGCATCAGCATTTTTCATCTGCATTTACCTTCACATCGGACGAGGCTTCTACTACGGCTCCTATCTATTCAAGGAAACCTGAAACACAGAGTTATCCTCCTCTTAACCTTAATAGCAACCGCCTTCGTAGGATATGTTCTCCCATGGGGACAAATATCGTTTTGAGGCGCAACCGTCATCACTAACCTATTCTCAGCCATCCCATACATCGGACAGACCCTAGTAGAATGAGCTTGAGGAGGCTTCTCAGTAGACAACCCGACACTAACCCGATTTTTTGCCCTACATTTTATTCTTCCATTCATAATTGCAGGTCTCACACTAATCCACCTCACCTTCCTCCACGAAACTGGTTCAAACAACCCACTAGGACTAGCATCAGATTCAGACAAAATCCCATTCCACCCCTACTTCTCCCTAAAAGATATCCTGGGATTCATCACAATACTACTCTTCCTGACAACCCTAGCCCTCTTCTCACCAACACTACTAAGCGACCCAGAAAACTTTACCCCCCGCAAACCCACTCATCACACCCCCTCATATTAAACCAGAATGATACTTCCTATTTGCATACGCTATCCTACGCTCAATCCCAAACAAACTTGGAGGAGTCCTTGCACTCGCTGCATCTGTCCTAGTACTATTTCTAGCCCCACTCCTACATAAATCTAAACAACGCACAATAACATTTCGCCCTCTATCCCAAGTATTATTCTGAATTTTAGTCACCAATCTAATCATCCTAACATGAGTAGGCAGCCAACCAGTAGAACACCCATTCATTATCATCGGCCAACTAGCATCCCTCACCTACTTCTCTATTATTCTAATCCTCTTTCCAATCACTGCCACCCTAGAAAACAAGTTACTGAACTACTAAAATACTCTAATAGTTTATCAAAAACATTGGTCTTGTAAGCCAAAGAATGAAGATCCCACCTCTTCTTAGAGTTTTTCTTCCTCCGGGCCCCCCCCCTCCCCCCCCGGAGGATTTTTTGCCGGGATCTATGTACTCTAGCATACTATTCTCGTACCACATTATACATTATATCCATGTCCTAAATACATTAATATACACCTGGACACAAATCGCATTTTTCACATCCTACTTTCAAGCGCTATCCGCGTGTAACTTATTAACGGAATTTACACTCTGCCCGTACTAAAACCATGACATGCCATTCTATACATTAACGGACTTTCCCTGGACACGAGGCCTCCCGGAGGGAATGACCTTAATGGTAGCAGGACTATTCCGACGAAACTTTGTTCCGGTACAGCTTTCTAAAGTACCCGATGGATTTATTGATCGTTCACAGCACGAGAAATCCGCAACGCCTTGCACGAAGTACCTCCTCATACTAGCTTCAAGCCCATTCTTTCCACCATACACCACTGACACTACTTGCTCTTTTGCGCCTCGGGTTCCTATTTCAGGGTCATCAATTGGTAGTTGGATATATATTGGTTTTCACAGATGCAACCGAGCTCTGTCAGGGGCACTTTGCCTCGTAATCCCGACATCTTTCTGCCTTTTGTCTACTGGTTCCCTCTCTTCCCTTCGGGAGCCTTCACAGGTTGCCCATGGTAGTTAGAGCAGGAGCTTACAATCTATTTACCTGGGCTACAATGGTCCACGGGCCTTTTTATCACTTTCAGAGAATCACTCAATGAGACGGTCGACGTATCCGGGGAATCATCTCAACACTGATGCACTTTAGATAGCCCTCACATACTTGATCCGACTAGCTTAACTCCCGTGTGGCAGGATAATGCATGCATAGGGTATATGATTTTTCGATTTTCGCCCCCCCGGGCGATTTTAACAACACTAGGAATTTCCGACTAAACCATAATTTTCCACCCATCACAATTTTTATCATCACATTTCACATTTTCCCACTCTAGACAAACTACATTAATAAACAAATTCGTTACTTAACAAAAATTTTTTTACATCATACATCACAAAACATCATCAAACAATCCAGTAAAAATTCATTAAATAAACAAACACTTACATTTGTCACCATCACAAACATAATACATCAAAACATACCTCAGAAAAAAAGGAATTAAACCTTTATCACCAACTCCCAAAGCTGGTATTCTAAATTAAACTATTTTCTGATAACCCCACTAAACTGCCCGAATAGCCCCACGCGACAACCCCCGCACAACCTCCAAAACTACGAACAACGTCAACAACAAACCTCACCCCGCCACCAAGAACATCCCAAACCCCAAAGAATAAAACATTGCCACACCACTAAAATCCAACCGCACCAAAAACATACCTCCATTATCAACAGTAACTAACCCAACCTTTCAACACTCAACCACACCTCCTACAACCACACCAACAACAACAACCAAAAATAACCCAACCCCATACCCCACTACTCCCCAATCCCCCCAAGCCTCTGGAAACGGCTCCGCTGCCAAAGAAACAGAGTATACAAACACCACTAACATTCCCCCTAAATACACCATAAAAAGCACTAAAGACACAAACGAAACTCCCAAACTCAACAACCACCCACATCCTATCACAGATGCCAACACCAAACCAACCACCCCATAATATGGCGAAGGATTAGACGCAACCGCCAACCCACCCAACACAAAACCTACACCCAAGAAAAAAACAAAATAAGTCATAATAATTCCTGCTTGGCCTCTCTCCAAGATCTATGGCCTGAAAAACCATCGTTGTAAACTTCAACTACAAGAACACCCTACAAACAAACCATACATCATCATTATATTGTAAACATCATCTTTTATTACTTATCTTATACACATTTTTTCACTTTTTACACTCCACCGCCGCTGGAGTTACATTAAAATAATTCCACCACTTTGTACACCACATCACTTATTATTTACATATTTATTATATATATTTTTACCAAATATTAAAAAACCCACCTACAACAAAACAAACAACAAACAACAAACAACAAACAACAAACAACAAACAACAAACAACAAACAACAAACAACAAACAACAAACAACAAACAACAAACAACAACACAAGCCCCTTTCACGTCCTCGTAGCTTAAATAAAAGCATAGCACTGAAGATGCTAAGATGGTTAGCCCTACCTCCCCGAGGACAAAAGACTTAGTCCTAACCTTACCGTTAGTTCTTGCTAGATATATACATGCAAGTATCCGCATTCCAGTGTAAATGCCCTTAGCCTTCTTGTCAAGATAAAAGGAGCAGGTATCAGGCACACCCCATATCAAAGTAGCCCAAGACGCCTTGCTTAGCCACACCCCCACGGGCATTCAGCAGTAATTAACATTAAGCAATAAGTGTAAGCTTGACTTAGTTATAGCAACCAGAGTTGGTAAATCTTGTGCCAGCCACCGCGGTCATACAAGAGACTCAAATTAACGGTAATACGGCGTAAAGAGTGGTACATGCAGTATCTTGACATTTAAGATCAAAATGTAACCAAGCTGTCATAAGCTCAGATTACAACTAAAGCCGCCCTAAAAGAGATCTTAAATCCTTAGACAAACTAGATCCACGAAAGCCAGGACCCAAACTGGGATTAGATACCCCACTATGCCTGGCCCTAAATCTTGATATCTTCCCATATACAAAGATATCCGCCTGAGAATTACGAGCACAAACGCTTAAAACTCTAAGGACTTGGCGGTGTCCCAAACCCACCTAGAGGAGCCTGTTCTATAATCGATAACCCACGATTTACCCAACCGACTCTAGCCCTAAGCCAGCCTACATACCGCCGTCGCCAGCTCACCTTTTTGAAAGAACAACAGTGGGCACAATAACCATACTTCGCTAACAAGACAGGTCAAGGTATAGCTTATGAGTCGGGAGCAATGGGCTACATTTCCTAACACTAGGAAACACGGAAGGGAGTGTGAAACCATTCCCGGAAGGCGGATTTAGCAGTAAATAGGGACAATGAGAGCCCCATTTAAATTGGCCCTGGGACACGTACATACCGCCCGTCACCCTCGTCACAACCACATTCCCTTAATAAATTAATACTACATTACTAGGTAAAGATGAGGTAAGTCGTAACAAGGTAAGTGTACCGGAAGGTGTACTTAGCATACCAAGGCGTAGCTACAACACCAAAGCATTCAGCTTACACCTGAAAGATATCTGCCATCACCCAGATCGCCTTGAAGCCAAACTCTAGCCCAACCCTTCATATCTAATTAACCAAAAAACTAACTTCATCACTTAACTAAAACATTCAATAAACCTAGTATAGGCGATAGAAAAGGACATCATCCGGAGCGATAGAGCCCCTGTACCGCAAGGGAAAGATGAAATAATAATGAAAACCTAAGCATATAATAGCAAAGACAAAATCTTGTACCTTTTGCATCATGATTTAGCCAGAACCACCAAGCAAAACGGATTTAAGCTTGCCCCCCCGAAACCCAAGCGAGCTACTCACGAGCAGCTATACATGAGCGAACCCGTCTCTGTCGCAAAAGAGTGGGATGACTCGTTAGTAGAGGTGAAAAGCCAACCGAGCTGGGTGATAGCTGGTTGCCTGTGAAACGAATTTAAGTTCTCTCTAGACCTCCCTCTAAGGAAACCTAACCAAACCCCCATGTAGAAGGTCAAGAGTAATTTAAAGGGGGTACAGCCCCTTTAAAAAAGAAAACAATCTCCCCTAGCGGATAAACACCACACCCACATCCTTACTGTAGGCCTTTAAGCAGCCATCATTAAAGAATGCGTCAAAGC
>JAUMJJ010001311.1:0-29111 GCA_033556795.1 Tapera naevia | reverse complement strand
GGAAAAATAGGATTTTGGGGAAAATGATCCCGGTTTGGGAGGAAAAAATCTGATTTTGGGGGAAATGAATCCAGTTTTGGGAGGGAAATAATGATTTTGGTGAAATTTTTGGTGTAATTTTTGGTGAATTTTTGATTTTTTTTCCCCAAAATCTTCTATTTCCTCTGAAACACTGGGTTCATTTTCCCCAAAATCAGGTTTTTTTCCCCATTACTGGGTTCATTTTCCCCAAAATCATTTTTTTCCCAGAACTGATTTCATTTTCCCCAAAATAATTTTTTCCCCAAAACTGGGTTCATTTTTCCCATAATCGGGTTTTTTTCCTCCCAAACGGGGTTCATTTTCCCCAACATTCGGGTTTTTTACCCAATTACTGGGTTCATTTTCCCAAAAATAAATTTTTTTCCCAAAATTGGGTTCATTTTCCTTAAAAACGGGTTTTTTACCCAAAACTGGGTTCATTTTCTGCATAAATAGCTTTTATCCTCCGAAACTATATTAATTTTCCACAAAATCCTTATTTCCCCCCAAAAACTGGATGCTTTTTCTCCAAAATCAGGTGTTCCCCTCCAAACTGATTTCATTTTCCCCAAAATCTTCTATTTCCACTCCACAGTGTGTTCATTTTCCCCAAAATTAGGATTTTTTTCTCCATTACTGGGTTCATTTTCCCCAAAATCATTTTTTCCCCCAAAACTGTGTTCATATTCCCCAAATCCGGGGTTTTCCCCCAAATCTGGGTTCATTTTCCCCAAAATCATTTTTTTTTCCCCATTACTGGGTTCATTTTCCCCAAAATAATTTTTTTCCCAAAACTGATTTCATTTTCCTCAAAATAATTTTTTCCCCAAAACTGGGTTCATTTTTCCCATAATCGGGTTTTTTTCCTCCCAAACGGGGTTCATTTTCCCCAAAATTCGGGGTTTTTATCCAATTACTGGGTTCATTTTCCAAAAATAATTTTTTTTCCCCAAAATTGGGTACATTTTCCTTAAAAACGGGTTTTTTACCCAAAACTGGGTTCATTTTCTGCATAAATAGTTTTTATCCTCCGAAACTATATTCATTTTCCACAAAATCCTTATTTCCCCCCAAAACTGGATGCTTTTTCTCCAAAATCAGGTGTTCCCCTCCAAACAGTGTTCATTTTCTCCAAAATCTTCTATTTCCACTCCACACTGGGTTCATTTTACCCAAAATCCTTTTTCTCCCCCAAAAACTGGGTACATTTTCACACAAATCAGGTTTTCCCCTCCAAACTGATTTCATTTCCCCAAAATCTTCAATTTCCACTCCACACTGGGTTCATTTTCCCCAAAATCAGGATTTTTTCTCCATTACTGGGTTCATTTTCCCCAAAATCATTTTTTCCCCCAAAACTGTGTTCATTTTCCCCAAAATATGTTTTTTTTCCACCAAAACTGGGTTTATTTCCCTAAATATTGGGTTTTCCCCACCAAATTGTGTTCATTTTCTCCAAAACCTGGTTGTTTTGGAGAAGCCCCAATTACTGGCTTTATTTCCCAAAAAATTTTTTTTTCCCTCAAAACTGGGTTCATTTTAATCAAAAACGGGTTATCCCCTCCAAACTGGGTTAATTTTCCCCATAATCAGCTTCTTTCTTCCTAAACTGGGTTCATTTTCCCCAAAATCCTTTTTTTCCACAAAACACTGGGTGCATTTTCACACAAATCTAGTTTTCCCCTCCAGGGTTCATTTTCCCCCAAACCAGGTTTTTTTCCCCTCCAGTGTTCATTTTCCCCAAAATCGGATTTTTTCCTCCCAAACTGGGTTGATTTTCCCCAAAGTCGGTTTTTTTACAGCAAAAGTCGGTTCATTTCTCTACAAGTCTTCCCCCCCCCAACTCTGCTGATTTTCCCCAAAATTCGGGTTTTTTTACCCAATTACTGCGTTCATTTTCCCCAAAATAATTTTTTCCCCAAAACTGTGTTCATTTTCCGTATAATCAGAATTTTTCCTCCGAAACTAGGTTCATTTTCCGCAAAATCCCTATTAACCCCCAAAACTGGGTACATTTTCACACAAATCGGGTTGTCCCGTCCAAACTGATTTCATTTTCCTCAAAACCTTCTATTTCCACTCCGCACTTGGTTCATTTTCCCCAAAATCAGGATTTTTCCCCATTACTGGGTTCATTTTCTCCAAAATCAGGGGTTTTTCTCACAAAGTGGGTTAATTTTTCCAAAAATCATTTTTTTACCCCAAAACTGGGTTCATTTTCCCCAAAATATGTTTTTTCCACCAAAAATGGGTTTATTTCCCTACATATCGGGTTTTCCCCACCAAATTGTGTTCATTTTCCCCAACATATGGATTTTTGAACCAGTTACTGGCTTTATTTCCCCAAAATCTTTTTTTTTTCCTTCAAAACTGGGTTCATTTTCACCAAAAATGTTTTTTTCCCCCAAAACTGGTTTCATTTTCCCCATAATCAGCTTCTTTCCTCCCAAACTGTGTTCATTTTCCCCAGAATCCGGGTTTTCCAATTACTGGGTTCATTTCCCGAAAATTATTTTTTTTCCCCCCATAATTGGGGTAATTTGCCCCCAAATCGGATTTTTTCCTCCCTAACTGGGTTCATTTTCCCCAAAGTCAGTTTATTTCCACCAAAACTCAGTTCATTTCCCGAATTTTGTGGAAAATGAACCCAGTTTCAGAGGGAAAAACTGATTATGCAGAAAATGAACCCAGTTTTGGGGAAAACAATTATTTTGGAGAAAACGAACCCAGTAATTGGGTAAAAAAAACGAATTTTGGGGAAAATAAACAAAGTTTGGGGGGGGAAAAAACAACTTCTAGGGAAATGAACCGAGTTTTGGTGGAAAAAAAACCCGAATTTAGGGAAAATGGACCCAGTTTTGGGGGAAAAATCTGTTTTGGGGGAAAATGAACCAAGTGTGGAGTGGAAATAGAAGATTTTGGGGAAAATGAATACTGTTTTGAGGGGAAAACCTGATTTGTGTGAAAATAAACCCAGTTTTGGGGGGAAATAAGGATTTTGTGGAGAATGAACCTAGTTTCGGAGGAAAAATGCTGATTATGCGGAAAATGAACCCAGTTTTGGCAGAAAAACCCGTTTTTAAGGAAAATGAACCCAGTTTTGGGGAAAAAAAATATTTTGGGAAAATGAACCCAGTAATTGGGTTAAAAAATTCGAATTTTGGGGAAAATGAACAAAGTTTTGGGCGGAGGAAACCAACTTGTAGGGAAATGAACCGAGTTTGGGAGGAAAGAAGCTGATTATGGTGAAAATTAACCCACTTTGGGGGGGAAAAAAACCTGATTTGTATGAAAATGCATCCAGTTTGGGGGGGGGGGGGGGGGGGGCCGAAGTGATTTTGGGGAATATTAACCCAGTAATTTTGTAAAATTTTGTAAAAAACCCTAATTTGGGGGAAAATGAACACAGTTTGGGGGGAAAACCCAACTTGTAGGTAAATGGTCTCTGTTTTGGTGGAAAAAAATCGATTTTGGGGAAAATGAAGAGTGCTTTGGGAAAAAATTATTTTGGGGAAATGAACCCAGTAATTGGGAAATAAACCCGGATTTGGGGGAAAATGAAATCAGTTTGGAGGGGAAAATCTCATTTGTGTGAAAATGCAGCCAGTTTTATTTGGGGGGGGGGAGGGGGGGAAACGATTTCGGGAAAATGAACTCAGTTTTGGTGGAAAAAAAACGATTTTGGGGAAATGAATCCAGTAATGGGGAAAAAAATGATTTTGGGGAAAATAAACCCAGTGTGGAGTGGAAATAGAAGATTTTTGGAAAATGTAATCAGTTTGGAGGGGAAAACCTGATTTGTGTGAAAATGCACCCAGTTTTTGTGGGAAAAAAAGGATTTTGGGGAAAATGAACCCAATTTGGGAGGAAAAAAACCCGATTTTGGGGAAAATGAATCCAGTCGGGGGGAGAAAAAAACCCTCATTTTCCACAAAATATGTTTTATTCCAGCAAAACTGGGTTCATTTCCCTACAATTTCATTTTCCACAGAATCTGTTTCTTTCCACCTTAACTGTGTTCCTTTCCCTACAAAATGGGTTTTCCCCCCCCAAACTCTGTTCATTTTCCCCATAATCGGTTTTTTCCCCATTACTGGTTCATTTTCCCCATAACTGGGTTTATTATATTCAAAAACGGCTTTTCCCCCACAAACTGGCTTCATTTTCCCCATAATCAGTTTTTTTTTTCCCAAACTGTGTTAATTCCTCCCAAAATCTGAAATGACTGTTCGTCAGGGAGGCAAGCAGCAGACCGCCGGGATGTCTTTAGAACCGCGGGCAGAGGCAGCTTTCCGACCGGCTTCAGTTTAGAGAGCTAGCCGGTAAGAGAAGGCGCTGTCTCCCGAACAACGTAATGTTTGCAGCCGGAATGTGGTGTGAAAGCCGGGGAAACACTGTGAAGGCTGCTCAAGAAAGCAGGAGCAGATTCTCTCTTTGCCTGTATTTGTAAGCCTTCGAGAGAGGAATAGCCTGCCGGTAAAAAGCTTTTTCTTCTGGCAGCTATTCATGGAAGGAAATTCCAGGATTCTTTAAAATCGAGGGGTTAGTTTCTGCTCTCTTTTGGAGAAACACAAAACCGTGCCGTTCAGAGAATGTGCTGTGGATTCCCTGCCTGCTGTTTCAGTAGAAAGAGTTTGCAGAGGCTGATGAGACTACACTGGAAAACAGGGATCCCTCGTCCTTGAAGCACGAGCAGATCATCTGATAATTTTCCCTTTAATTACATTGTTAGAAAATGAAAAGTCATGCTAAAACAATTTTCATAAATAGCAAGTTTCTAAGAGAGAAAGATTTTAGAGTCATCTGCATGCGCTGTGATGTGATGCTAGATATCTGAAATGACTGCTCCTCAGAGCGGCAAGGAGCAGACAGCCGAGACGTCTGTGAAACCGCGGCCAGAGACAGCTTTCTGAGCGGTTTCAGTTTAGAGAGCCAGCCGGCAAGAGAAGGCGCTGTCTCCGGACCAACGTAATGTTTGCAGCCGGAATGTGGTGTGAAAGCCGGGGAAACACTGTGAAGGCTGCTCAAGAAAGCAGGAGCAGATCCTCTCTTTGCCTGTATTTGTAAGCCTTCGAGAGAGGAATACCCTGCCGGTAAAAAGCTTTCTCTTTGGCAGCTATTCATGGAAGGAAATTCCAGGATTCTTTAAAATCAAGGGGTTAGTTTCTGCACTCCCTTGGAGGAAAAACAAAACCGTGCAGTTCAGAGAATGTGTGTGAATTCGCTGCCGGCTGTTGTAACACGTTTCAGCAGAATCAGTTTGCAGAGGCTGAAGGGAATGGACAGGAAAAAAGGGATCTCTCGTCCTTGAACACGAACAGATCATCCGATTATTTGTCTTTTAAATACATTGTTAGGAGATTAGATGTCATGCTAAAACATTTCCAAAATAGAAAATTCGGGGGTGGGTAGGAGGCAAGATTTTAGACTGCTGTGGATGCGCTTTAATATGCTGCTAGAAATCGGAAAAGACTGTTCGTCAGGGAGGCAAGCAGCAGACCGCCGGGATGTCTGTAGAACCGCGGCGAGAGGCAGCTTTCCGACCGGCTTCAGTTTAGAGAGCTAGCCGGTAAGAGAAGGCACTGTCTCCCGAACAACGTAATGTTTGCAGCTGAAGCCTACTGTGAAAGTCGGGGCTACACTGTGAAGGCTGCGCAAGAAAGCAAAAGCAGCTCGACTGTTTGCCTGTGTTTGTCAGCCTTCGAGAGAGGAATAGCCTGCCGCTAAAATGCTTTCTCTTCTAGCAGCGATTCATGGAAGAACATTCTGTGATTCTTTAAAATCAAGGGGTTAGTTTCTGCTCTCCTTTGGAGAAACACAAAACCGTGCCGTTCAGAGAATGTGCTGTGGATTCCCTGCCTGCTGTTTCAGTAGAAAGAGCTTGCAGAGGCTGATGAGACTACACTGGAAAACAGGGATCCCTCGTCCTTGAAGCACGAGCAGATCATCTGATAATTTTCCCTTTAATTACATTGTTAGAAGATGAAAAGTCATGCTAAAACAATTTTCATAAATAGCAAGTTTCTAAGAGAGAAAGATTTTAGAGTCATCTGCATGCGCTGTGATGTGATGCTAGATATCTGAAATGACTGCTCCTCAGAGCGGCAAGGAGCAGACAGCCGAGATGTCTGTGAAACCGCGGCCAGAGACAGCTTTCTGAGCGGTTTCAGTTTAGAGAGCCAGCCGGCAAGAGAAGGCGCTGTCTCCGGACCAACGTAATGTTTGCAGCCGGAATGTGGTGTGAAAGCTGCTCAAAGTGCTGTGAAGGCTGCTCAAGAAAGCAGGTGCAGATCCTCTCTTTGCCTGTATTTGTAAGCCTTCGAGAGAGGAATACCCTGCCGGTAAAAAGCTTTCTCTTTGGCAGCTATTCATGGAAGGAAATTCCAGGATTCTTTAAAATCAAGGGGTTAGTTTTTGAGATAAATGAACCCATTTTTTGGGGGGGGGGGGAAGGATTTTTGAGAAAGTGAACACAGTAATTGGGAATAAACCCTGATTATGGGGAAAATGAACCCAGTGTGGAGTGGAAATAGAAGCTTTTGTGGAAAATGAACCGTTTTAGGAGGGGAAAACCTGATTTGTGTGAATATGCACCCAGTTTTGGGGGAAAAATAGGATTTTGGGGAAAATGATCCCGGTTTGGGAGGAAAAAATCTGATTTTGGGGGAAATGAATCCAGTTTTGGGAGGGAAATAATGATTTTGGTGAAATTTTTGGTGTAATTTTTGGTGAATTTTTGATTTTTTTTCCCCAAAATCTTCTATTTCCTCTGAAACACTGGGTTCATTTTCCCCAAAATCAGGTTTTTTTCCCCATTACTGGGTTCATTTTCCCCAAAATAATTTTTTTCCCAGAACTGATTTCATTTTCCCCAAAATAATTTTTTCCCCAAAACTGGGTTCATTTTTCCCATAATCGGGTTTTTTTCCTCCCAAACGGGGTTCATTTTCCCCAAAATTCGGGTTTATTACCCAATTACTGGGTTCATTTTCCCGAAAATAATTTTTTTTCCCAAAATTGGGTTCATTTTCCTTAAAAACGGGTTTTTTACCCAAAACTGGGTTCATTTTCTGCATAAATAGCTTTTATCCTCCGAAACTATATTAATTTTCCACAAAATCCTTATTTCCCCCCAAAAACTGGATGCTTTTTCTCCAAAATCAGGTGTTCCCCTCCAAACTGATTTCATTTTCCCCAAAATCTTCTATTTCCACTCCACAGTGTGTTCATTTTCCCCAAAATTAGGATTTTTTTCTCCATTACTGGGTTCATTTTCCCCAAAATCATTTTTTCCCCCAAAACTGTGTTCATATTCCCCAAATCCGGGGTTTTCCCCCAAATCTGGGTTCATTTTCCCCAAAATCATTTTTTTTTCCCCATTACTGGGTTCATTTTCCCCAAAATAATTTTTTTCCCAAAACTGATTTCATTTTCCTCAAAATAATTTTTTCCCCAAAACTGGGTTCATTTTTCCCATAATCGGGTTTTTTTCCTCCCAAACGGGGTTCATTTTCCCCAAAATTCGGGGTTTTTACCCAATTACTGGGTTCATTTTCCCAAAAATAATTTTTTTTCCCCAAAATTGGGTTCATTTTCCTTAAAAACGGGTTTTTTACCCAAAACTGGGTTCATTTTCTGCATAAATAGTTTTTATCCTCCGAAACTATATTCATTTTCCACAAAATCCTTATTTCCCCCCAAAACTGGATGCTTTTTCTCCAAAATCAGGTGTTCCCCTCCAAACAGTGTTCATTTTCTCCAAAATCTTCAATTTCCACTCCACACTGGGTTCATTTTCCCCAAAATCAGGATTTTTTCTCCATTACTGGGTTCATTTTCCCCAAAATCATTTTTTCCCCCAAAACTGTGTTCATTTTCCCCAAAATATGTTTTTTTTCCACCAAAACTGGGTTTATTTCCCTAAATATTGGGTTTTCCCCACCAAATTGTGTTCATTTTCTCCAAAACCTGGTTGTTTTGGAGAAGCCCCAATTACTGGCTTTATTTCCCAAAAAATTTTTTTTTCCCTCAAAACTGGGTTCATTTTAATCAAAAACGGGTTATCCCCTCCAAACTGGGTTAATTTTCCCCATAATCAGCTTCTTTCTTCCTAAACTGGGTTCATTTTCGCCAAAATCCTTTTTTTCCACAAAACACTGGGTGCATTTTCACACAAATCTAGTTTTCCCCTCCAGGGTTCATTTTCCCCCAAACCAGGTTTTTTTCCCCTCCAGTGTTCATTTTCCCCAAAATCGGATTTTTTCCTCCCAAACTGGGTTGATTTTCCCCAAAGTCGGTTTTTTTACAGCAAAAGTCGGTTCATTTCTCTACAAGTCTTCCCCCCCCCAACTCTGCTGATTTTCCCCAAAATTCGGGTTTTTTTACCCAATTACTGCGTTCATTTTCCCCAAAATAATTTTTTCCCCAAAACTGTGTTCATTTTCCGTATAATCAGAATTTTTCCTCCGAAACTAGGTTCATTTTCCGCAAAATCCCTATTAACCCCCAAAACTGGGTACATTTTCACACAAATCGTGTTGTCCCGTCCAAACTGATTTCATTTTCCTCAAAACCTTCTATTTCCACTCCGCACTTGGTTCATTTTCCCCAAAATCAGGATTTTTCCCCATTACTGGGTTCATTTTCTCCAAAATCAGGGGTTTTTCTCACAAAGTGGGTTAATTTTTCCAAAAATCATTTTTTTACCCCAAAACTGGGTTCATTTTCCCCAAAATATGTTTTTTCCACCAAAAATGGGTTTATTTCCCTACATATCGGGTTTTCCCCACCAAATTGTGTTCATTTTCCCCAACATATGGATTTTTGAACCAGTTACTGGCTTTATTTCCCCAAAATCTTTTTTTTTTCCTTCAAAACTGGGTTCATTTTCACCAAAAATGTTTTTTTCCCCCAAAACTGGTTTCATTTTCCCCATAATCAGCTTCTTTCCTCCCAAACTGTGTTCATTTTCCCCAGAATCCGGGTTTTCCAATTACTGGGTTCATTTCCCGAAAATTATTTTTTTTCCCCCCATAATTGGGGTAATTTGCCCCCAAATCGGATTTTTTCCTCCCTAACTGGGTTCATTTTCCCCAAAGTCAGTTTATTTCCACCAAAACTCAGTTCATTTCCCGAATTTTGTGGAAAATGAACCCAGTTTCAGAGGGAAAAACTGATTATGCAGAAAATGAACCCAGTTTTGGGGAAAACAATTATTTTGGAGAAAACGAACCCAGTAATTGGGTAAAAAAAACGAATTTTGGGGAAAATAAACAAAGTTTGGGGGGGGAAAAAACAACTTCTAGGGAAATGAACCGAGTTTTGGTGGAAAAAAAACCCGAATTTAGGGAAAATGGACCCAGTTTTGGGGGAAAAATCTGTTTTGGGGGAAAATGAACCAAGTGTGGAGTGGAAATAGAAGATTTTGGGGAAAATGAATACTGTTTTGAGGGGAAAACCTGATTTGTGTGAAAATAAACCCAGTTTTGGGGGGAAATAAGGATTTTGTGGAGAATGAACCTAGTTTCGGAGGAAAAATGCTGATTATGCGGAAAATGAACCCAGTTTTGGCAGAAAAACCCGTTTTTAAGGAAAATGAACCCAGTTTTGGGGAAAAAAAATATTTTGGGAAAATGAACCCAGTAATTGGGTTAAAAAATTCGAATTTTGGGGAAAATGAACAAAGTTTTGGGCGGAGGAAACCAACTTGTAGGGAAATGAACCGAGTTTGGGAGGAAAGAAGCTGATTATGGTGAAAATTAACCCACTTTGGGGGGGAAAAAAACCTGATTTGTATGAAAATGCATCCAGTTTGGGGGGGGGGGGGGGGGGGCCGAAGTGATTTTGGGGAATATTAACCCAGTAATTTTGTAAAATTTTGTAAAAAACCCTAATTTGGGGGAAAATGAACACAGTTTGGGGGGAAAACCCAACTTGTAGGTAAATGGTCTCTGTTTTGGTGGAAAAAAATCGATTTTGGGGAAAATGAAGAGTGCTTTGGGAAAAAATTATTTTGGGGAAATGAACCCAGTAATTGGGAAATAAACCCGGATTTGGGGGAAAATGAAATCAGTTTGGAGGGGAAAATCTCATTTGTGTGAAAATGCAGCCAGTTTTATTTGGGGGGGGGGGAGGGGGGGAAACGATTTCGGGAAAATGAACTCAGTTTTGGTGGAAAAAAAACGATTTTGGGGAAATGAATCCAGTAATGGGGAAAAAAATGATTTTGGGGAAAATAAACCCAGTGTGGAGTGGAAATAGAAGATTTTTGGAAAATGTAATCAGTTTGGAGGGGAAAACCTGATTTGTGTGAAAATGCACCCAGTTTTTGTGGGAAAAAAAGGATTTTGGGGAAAATGAACCCAATTTGGGAGGAAAAAAACCCGATTTTGGGGAAAATGAATCCAGTCGGGGGGAGAAAAAAACCCTCATTTTCCACAAAATATGTTTTATTCCAGCAAAACTGGGTTCATTTCCCTACAATTTCATTTTCCACAGAATCTGTTTCTTTCCACCTTAACTGTGTTCCTTTCCCTACAAAATGGGTTTTCCCCCCCCAAACTCTGTTCATTTTCCCCATAATCGGTTTTTTCCCCATTACTGGTTCATTTTCCCCATAACTGGGTTTATTATATTCAAAAACGGCTTTTCCCCCACAAACTGGCTTCATTTTCCCCATAATCAGTTTTTTTTTTCCCAAACTGTGTTAATTCCTCCCAAAATCTGAAATGACTGTTCGTCAGGGAGGCAAGCAGCAGACCGCCGGGATGTCTTTAGAACCGCGGGCAGAGGCAGCTTTCCGACCGGCTTCAGTTTAGAGAGCTAGCCGGTAAGAGAAGGCGCTGTCTCCCGAACAACGTAATGTTTGCAGCCGGAATGTGGTGTGAAAGCCGGGGAAACACTGTGAAGGCTGCTCAAGAAAGCAGGAGCAGATTCTCTCTTTGCCTGTATTTGTAAGCCTTCGAGAGAGGAATAGCCTGCCGGTAAAAAGCTTTTTCTTCTGGCAGCTATTCATGGAAGGAAATTCCAGGATTCTTTAAAATCGAGGGGTTAGTTTCTGCTCTCTTTTGGAGAAACACAAAACCGTGCCGTTCAGAGAATGTGCTGTGGATTCCCTGCCTGCTGTTTCAGTAGAAAGAGTTTGCAGAGGCTGATGAGACTACACTGGAAAACAGGGATCCCTCGTCCTTGAAGCACGAGCAGATCATCTGATAATTTTCCCTTTAATTACATTGTTAGAAAATGAAAAGTCATGCTAAAACAATTTTCATAAATAGCAAGTTTCTAAGAGAGAAAGATTTTAGAGTCATCTGCATGCGCTGTGATGTGATGCTAGATATCTGAAATGACTGCTCCTCAGAGCGGCAAGGAGCAGACAGCCGAGACGTCTGTGAAACCGCGGCCAGAGACAGCTTTCTGAGCGGTTTCAGTTTAGAGAGCCAGCCGGCAAGAGAAGGCGCTGTCTCCGGACCAACGTAATGTTTGCAGCCGGAATGTGGTGTGAAAGCCGGGGAAACACTGTGAAGGCTGCTCAAGAAAGCAGGAGCAGATCCTCTCTTTGCCTGTATTTGTAAGCCTTCGAGAGAGGAATACCCTGCCGGTAAAAAGCTTTCTCTTTGGCAGCTATTCATGGAAGGAAATTCCAGGATTCTTTAAAATCAAGGGGTTAGTTTCTGCACTCCCTTGGAGGAAAAACAAAACCGTGCAGTTCAGAGAATGTGTGTGAATTCGCTGCCGGCTGTTGTAACACGTTTCAGCAGAATCAGTTTGCAGAGGCTGAAGGGAATGGACAGGAAAAAAGGGATCTCTCGTCCTTGAACACGAACAGATCATCCGATTATTTGTCTTTTAAATACATTGTTAGGAGATTAGATGTCATGCTAAAACATTTCCAAAATAGAAAATTCGGGGGTGGGTAGGAGGCAAGATTTTAGACTGCTGTGGATGCGCTTTAATATGCTGCTAGAAATCGGAAAAGACTGTTCGTCAGGGAGGCAAGCAGCAGACCGCCGGGATGTCTGTAGAACCGCGGCGAGAGGCAGCTTTCCGACCGGCTTCAGTTTAGAGAGCTAGCCGGTAAGAGAAGGCACTGTCTCCCGAACAACGTAATGTTTGCAGCTGAAGCCTACTGTGAAAGTCGGGGCTACACTGTGAAGGCTGCGCAAGAAAGCAAAAGCAGCTCGACTGTTTGCCTGTGTTTGTCAGCCTTCGAGAGAGGAATAGCCTGCCGCTAAAATGCTTTCTCTTCTAGCAGCGATTCATGGAAGAACATTCTGTGATTCTTTAAAATCAAGGGGTTAGTTTCTGCTCTCCTTTGGAGAAACACAAAACCGTGCCGTTCAGAGAATGTGCTGTGGATTCCCTGCCTGCTGTTTCAGTAGAAAGAGCTTGCAGAGGCTGATGAGACTACACTGGAAAACAGGGATCCCTCGTCCTTGAAGCACGAGCAGATCATCTGATAATTTTCCCTTTAATTACATTGTTAGAAGATGAAAAGTCATGCTAAAACAATTTTCATAAATAGCAAGTTTCTAAGAGAGAAAGATTTTAGACTCATCTGCATGCGCTGTGATGTGATGCTAGATATCTGAAATGACTGCTCCTCAGAGCGGCAAGGAGCAGACAGCCGAGATGTCTGTGAAACCGCGGCCAGAGACAGCTTTCTGAGCGGTTTCAGTTTAGAGAGCCAGCCGGCAAGAGAAGGCGCTGTCTCCGGACCAACGTAATGTTTGCAGCCGGAATGTGGTGTGAAAGCTGCTCAAAGTGCTGTGAAGGCTGCTCAAGAAAGCAGGTGCAGATCCTCTCTTTGCCTGTATTTGTAAGCCTTCGAGAGAGGAATACCCTGCCGGTAAAAAGCTTTCTCTTTGGCAGCTATTCATGGAAGGAAATTCCAGGATTCTTTAAAATCAAGGGGTTAGTTTTTGAGATAAATGAACCCATTTTTTGGGGGGGGGGGGGAAGGATTTTTGAGAAAGTGAACACAGTAATTGGGAATAAACCCTGATTATGGGGAAAATGAACCCAGTGTGGAGTGGAAATAGAAGCTTTTGTGGAAAATGAACCGTTTTAGGAGGGGAAAACCTGATTTGTGTGAATATGCACCCAGTTTTGGGGGAAAAATAGGATTTTGGGGAAAATGATCCCGGTTTGGGAGGAAAAAATCTGATTTTGGGGGAAATGAATCCAGTTTTGGGAGGGAAATAATGATTTTGGTGAAATTTTTGGTGTAATTTTTGGTGAATTTTTGATTTTTTTTCCCCAAAATCTTCTATTTCCTCTGAAACACTGGGTTCATTTTCCCCAAAATCAGGTTTTTTTCCCCATTACTGGGTTCATTTTCCCCAAAATAATTTTTTTCCCAGAACTGATTTCATTTTCCCCAAAATAATTTTTTCCCCAAAACTGGGTTCATTTTTCCCATAATCGGGTTTTTTTCCTCCCAAACGGGGTTCATTTTCCCCAAAATTCGGGTTTATTACCCAATTACTGGGTTCATTTTCCCGAAAATAATTTTTTTTCCCAAAATTGGGTTCATTTTCCTTAAAAACGGGTTTTTTACCCAAAACTGGGTTCATTTTCTGCATAAATAGCTTTTATCCTACGAAACTATATTCATTTTCCACAAAATCCTTATTTCCCCCCAAAAACTGGATGCTTTTTCTCCAAAATCAGGTGTTCCCCTCCAAACTGATTTCATTTTCCCCAAAATCTTCTATTTCCACTCCACAGTGGGTTCATTTTCCCCAAAATTAGGATTTTTTCTCCATTACTGGGTTCATTTTCCCCAAAATCATTTTTTCCCCCAAAACTGTGTTCATATTCCCCAAATCCGGGGTTTTCCCCCAAAACTGGGTTCATTTTCCCCAAAATCATTTTTTTTTCCCCATTACTGGGTTCATTTTCCCCAAAATAATTTTTTTCCCAAAACTGATTTCATTTTCCTCAAAATAATTTTTTCCCCAAAACTGGGTTCATTTTTCCCATAATCGGGTTTTTTTCCTCCCAAACGGGGTTCATTTTCCCCAAAATTCGGGGTTTTTACCCAATTACTGGGTTCATTTTCCCAAAAATAATTTTTTTTCCCCAAAATTGGGTTCATTTTCCTTAAAAACGGGTTTTTTACCCAAAACTGGGTTCATTTTCTGCATAAATAGTTTTTATCCTCCGAAACTATATTCATTTTCCACAAAATCCTTATTTCCCCCCAAAACTGGATGCTTTTTCTCCAAAATCAGGTGTTCCCCTCCAAACAGTGTTCATTTTCTCCAAAATCTTCTATTTCCACTCCACACTGGGTTCATTTTACCCAAAATCCTTTTTCTCCCCCAAAAACTGGGTACATTTTCACACAAATCAGGTTTTCCCCTCCAAACTGATTTCATTTCCCCAAAATCTTCAATTTCCACTCCACACTGGGTTCATTTTCCCCAAAATCAGGATTTTTTCTCCATTACTGGGTTCATTTTCCCCAAAATCATTTTTTCCCCCAAAACTGTGTTCATTTTCCCCAAAATATGTTTTTTTTCCACCAAAACTGGGTTTATTTCCCTAAATATTGGGTTTTCCCCACCAAATTGTGTTCATTTTCTCCAAAACCTGGTTGTTTTGGAGAAGCCCCAATTACTGGCTTTATTTCCCAAAAAATTTTTTTTTCCCTCAAAACTGGGTTCATTTTAATCAAAAACGGGTTATCCCCTCCAAACTTGGTTAATTTTCCCCATAATCAGCTTCTTTCTTCCTAAACTGGGTTCATTTTCCCCAAAATCCTTTTTTTCCACAAAACACTGGGTGCATTTTCACACAAATCTAGTTTTCCCCTCCAGGGTTCATTTTCCCCCAAACCAGGTTTTTTTCCCCTCCAGTGTTCATTTTCCCCAAAATCGGATTTTTTCCTCCCAAACTGGGTTGATTTTCCCCAAAGTCGGTTTTTTTACAGCAAAAGTCGGTTCATTTCTCTACAAGTCTTCCCCCCCCCAACTCTGCTGATTTTCCCCAAAATTCGGGTTTTTTTACCCAATTACTGCGTTCATTTTCCCCAAAATAATTTTTTCCCCAAAACTGTGTTCATTTTCCGTATAATCAGAATTTTTCCTCCGAAACTAGGTTCATTTTCCGCAAAATCCCTATTAACCCCCAAAACTGGGTACATTTTCACACAAATCGGGTTGTCCCGTCCAAACTGATTTCATTTTCCTCAAAACCTTCTATTTCCACTCCGCACTTGGTTCATTTTCCCCAAAATCAGGATTTTTCCCCATTACTGGGTTCATTTTCTCCAAAATCAGGGGTTTTTCTCACAAAGTGGGTTAATTTTTCCAAAAATCATTTTTTTACCCCAAAACTGGGTTCATTTTCCCCAAAATATGTTTTTTCCACCAAAAATGGGTTTATTTCCCTACATATCGGGTTTTCCCCACCAAATTGTGTTCATTTTCCCCAACATATGGATTTTTGAACCAGTTACTGGCTTTATTTCCCCAAAATCTTTTTTTTTTCCTTCAAAACTGGGTTCATTTTCACCAAAAATGTTTTTTTCCCCCAAAACTGGTTTCATTTTCCCCATAATCAGCTTCTTTCCTCCCAAACTGTGTTCATTTTCCCCAGAATCCGGGTTTTCCAATTACTGGGTTCATTTCCCGAAAATTATTTTTTTTCCCCCCATAATTGGGGTAATTTGCCCCAAAATCGGATTTTTTCCTCCCTAACTGGGTTCATTTTCCCCAAAGTCAGTTTTTTTCCACCAAAACTCAGTTCATTTCCCGAATTTTGTGGAAAATGAACCCAGTTTCAGAGGGAAAAACTGATTATGCAGAAAATGAACCCAGTTTTGGGGAAAACAATTATTTTGGAGAAAACGAACCCAGTAATTGGGTAAAAAAACCGAATTTTGGGGAAAATAAACAAAGTTTGGGGGGGGAAAAAACAACTTCTAGGGAAATGAACCGAGTTTTGGTGGAAAAAAACCCCGAATTTAGGGAAAATGGACCCAGTTTTGGGGGAAAAATCTGTTTTGGGGGAAAATGAACCAAGTGTGGAGTGGAAATAGAAGATTTTGGGGAAAATGAATACTGTTTTGAGGGGAAAACCTGATTTGTGTGAAAATAAACCCAGTTTTGGGGGGAAATAAGGATTTTGTGGAGAATGAACCTAGTTTCGGAGGAAAAGTGCTGATTATGCGGAAAATGAACCCAGTTTTGGCAGAAAAACCCGTTTTTAAGGAAAATGAACCCAGTTTTGGGGAAAAAAAATATTTTGGGAAAATGAACCCAGTAATTGGGTTAAAAAATTCGAATTTTGGGGAAAATGAACGAAGTTTTGGGCGGAGGAAACCAACTTGTAGGGAAATGAACCGAGTTTGGGAGGAAAGAAGCTGATTATGGTGAAAATTAACCCACTTTGGGGGGGAAAAAAACCTGATTTGTATGAAAATGCATCCAGTTTGGGGGGGGGGGGGGGGGGCCGAAGTGATTTTGGGGAATATTAACCCAGTAATTTTGTAAAATTTTGTAAAAAACCCTAATTTGGGGGAAAATGAACACAGTTTGGGGGGAAAACCCAACTTGTAGGTAAATGGTCTCTGTTTTGGTGGAAAAAAATCGATTTTGGGGAAAATGAAGAGTGCTTTGGGAAAAAATTATTTTGGGGAAATGAACCCAGTAATTGGGAAATAAACCCGGATTTGGGGGAAAATGAAATCAGTTTGGAGGGGAAAATCTCATTTTGTGAAAATGCAGCCAGTTTTATTGGGGGGGGGGAGGGGGGGAAACGATTTCGGGAAAATGAACTCAGTTTTGGTGGAAAAAAAACGATTTTGGGGAAATGAATCCAGTAATGGGGAAAAAAATGATTTTGGGGAAAATAAACCCAGTGTGGAGTGGAAATAGAAGATTTTTGGAAAATGTAATCAGTTTGGAGGGGAAAACCTGATTTGTGTGAAAATGCACCCAGTTTTTGTGGGAAAAAAAGGATTTTGGGGAAAATGAACCCAATTTGGGAGGAAAAAAACCCGATTTTGGGGAAAATGAATCCAGTCGGGGGGAGAAAAAAACCCTCATTTTCCACAAAATATGTTTTATTCCAGCAAAACTGGGTTCATTTCCCTACAATTTCATTTTCCACAGAATCTGTTTCTTTCCACCTTAACTGTGTTCCTTTCCCTACAAAATGGGTTTTCCCCCCCCAAACTCTGTTCATTTTCCCCATAATCGGTTTTTTACCCATTACTGGTTCATTTTCCCCATAACTGGGTTTATTATATTCAAAAACGGCTTTTTCCCCACAAACTGGCTTCATTTTCCCCATAATCAGTTTTTTTTCTCCCAAACTGTGTTAATTCCTCCCAAAATCTGAAATGACTCTTCGTCAGGGAGGCAAGCAGCAGACCGCCGGGATGTCTTTAGAACCGCGGGCAGAGGCAGCTTTCCGACCGGCTTCAGTTTAGAGAGCTAGCCGGTAAGAGAAGGCGCTGTCTCCCGAACAACGTAATGTTTGCAGCCGGAATGTGGTGTGAAAGCCGGGGAAACACTGTGAAGGCTGCTCAAGAAAGCAGGAGCAGATCCTCTCTTTGCCTGTATTTGTAAGCCTTCGAGAGAGGAATAGCCTGCCGTTAAAAAGCTTTTTCTTCTGGCAGCTATTCATGGAAGGAAATTCCAGGATTCTTTAAAATCGAGGGGTTAGTTTCTGCTCTCTTTTGGAGAAACACAAAACCGTGCCGTTCAGAGAATGTGCTGTGGATTCCCTGCCTGCTGTTTCAGTAGAAAGAGTTTGCAGAGGCTGATGAGACTACACTGGAAAACAGGGATCCCTCGTCCTTGAAGCACGAGCAGATCATCTGATAATTTTCCCTTTAATTACATTGTTAGAAAATGAAAAGTCATGCTAAAACAATTTTCATAAATAGCAAGTTTCTAAGAGAGAAAGATTTTAGACTCATGTGCATGCGCTGTGATGTGATGCTAGATATCTGAAATGACTGCTCCTCAGAGCGGCAAGGAGCAGACAGCCGAGACGTCTGTGAAACCGCGGCCAGAGACAGCTTTCTGAGCGGTTTCAGTTTAGAGAGCCAGCCGGCAAGAGAAGGCGCTGTCTCCGGACCAACGTAATGTTTGCAGCCGGAATGTGGTGTGAAAGCCGGGGAAACACTGTGAAGGCTGCTCAAGAAAGCAGGTGCAGATCCTCTCTTTGCCTGTATTTGTAAGCCTTCGAGAGAGGAATACCCTGCCGGTAAAAAGCTTTCTCTTCTGTCAGCTATTCATGGAAGGAAATTCCAGGATTCTTTAAATTCAAAGGGTTAGTTTCTGCACTCCCTTGGAGGAAAAACAAAACCGTGCAGTTCAGAGAATGTGTGTGAATTCGCTGCCGGCTGTTGTAACACGTTTCAGCAGAATCAGTTTGCAGAGGCTGAAGGGAATGGACAGGAAAAAAGGGATCTCTCGTCCTTGAACACGAACAGATCATCCGATTATTTGTCTTTTAAATACATTGTTAGGAGATTAGATGTCATGCTAAAACATTTCCAAAATAGAAAATTCGGGGGTGGGTAGGAGGCAAGATTTTAGACTGCTGTGGATGCGCTTTAATATGCTGCTAGAAATCGGAAAAGACTGTTCGTCAGGGAGGCAAGCAGCAGACCGCCGGGATGTCTGTAGAACCGCGGCGAGAGGCAGCTTTCCGACCGGCTTCAGTTTAGAGAGCTAGCCGGTAAGAGAAGGCACTGTCTCCCGAACAACGTAATGTTTGCAGCTGAAGCCTACTGTGAAAGTCGGGGCTACACTGTGAAGGCTGCGCAAGAAAGCAAAAGCAGCTCGACTGTTTGCCTGTATTTGTCAGCCTTCGAGAGAGGAATAGCCTGCCGCTAAAATGCTTTCTCTTCTAGCAGCGATTCATGGAAGAACATTCTGTGATTCTTTAAAATCAAGGGGTTAGTTTCTGCTCTCCTTTGGAGAAACACAAAACCGTGCCGTTCAGAGAATGTGCTGTGGATTCCCTGCCTGCTGTTTCAGTAGAAAGAGCTTGCAGAGGCTGATGAGACTACACTGGAAAACAGGGATCCCTCGTCCTTGAAGCACGAGCAGATCATCTGATAATTTTCCCTTTAATTACATTGTTAGAAGATGAAAAGTCATGCTAAAACAATTTTCATAAATAGCAAGTTTCTAAGAGAGAAAGATTTTAGACTCATCTGCATGCGCTGTGATGTGATGCTAGATATCTGAAATGACTGCTCCTCAGAGCGGCAAGGAGCAGACAGCCGAGATGTCTGTGAAACCGCGGCCAGAGACAGCTTTCTGAGCGGTTTCAGTTTAGAGAGCCAGCCGGCAAGAGAAGGCGCTGTCTCCGGACCAACGTAATGTTTGCAGCCGGAATGTAGTGTGAAAGCTGCTCAATGTGCTGTGAAGGCTGCTCAAGAAAGCAGGAGCAGATCCTCTCTTTGCCTGTATTTGTAAGCCTTCGAGAGAGGAATACCCTGCCGGTAAAAAGCTTTCTCTTTGGCAGCTATTCATGGAAGGAAATTCCAGGATTCTTTAAAATCAAGGGGTTAGTTTTTGAGATAAATGAACCCATTTTTGGGGGGGGGGGGGGGGGGGGGGGGGGAAGGATTTTTGAGAAAGTGAACACAGTAATTGGGAATAAACCCTGATTATGGGGAAAATGAACCCAGTGTGGAGTGGAAATAGAAGCTTTTGTGGAAAATGAACCGTTTTAGGAGGGGAAAACCTGATTTGTGTGAATATGCACCCAGTTTTGGGGGAAAAATAGGATTTTGGGGAAAATGATCCCGGTTTGGGAGGAAAAAATCTGATTTTGGGGGAAATGATTCCAGTTTTGGGAGGGAAATAATGATTTTGGTGAAATTTTTGGTGTAATTTTTGGTGAATTTTTGATTTTTTTTCCCCAAAATCTTCTATTTCCTCTGAAACACTGGGTTCATTTTCCCCAAAATCAGGTTTTTTTCCCCATTACTGGGTTCATTTTCCCCAAAATAATTTTTTTCCCAAAACTGATTTCATTTTCCCCAAAATAATTTTTTCCCCAAAACTGGGTTCATTTTTCCCATAATCGGGTTTTTTTCCTCCCAAACTGGGTTCATTTTCCCCAAAATTCGGGTTTTTTACCCAATTACTGGGTTCATTTTCCCAAAAATAATATTTTTTTCCCAAAATTGGGTTCATTTTCCTTAAAAACGGGTTTTTTACCCAAAACTGGGTTCATTTTCTGCATAAATAGCTTTTATCCTCCGAAACTATATTCATTTTCCACAAAATCCTTATTTCCCCCAAAACTGGATGCTTTTTCCCAAAATCAGGTGTTCCCCTCCAAACTGATTTCATTTTCCCCAAAATCTTCTATTTCCACTCCACACTGAGTTCATTTTCCCCAAAATTAGGATTTTTTCTCCATTACTGGGTTCATTTTCCCCAAAATCATTTTTTCCCCCAAAACTGTGTTCATATTCCCCAAATCCAGGGTTTTCCCCCAAAACTGGGTTCATTTTCCTCAAAATCAGGTTTTTTTTCCCCATTACTGGGTTCATTTTCCCAAAATAAATTTTTTCCCAAAACTGATTTCATTTTCCTCAAAATAATTTTTTCCCCAAAACTGGGTTCATTTTTCCCATAATCGGGTTTTTTTCCTCCCAAACGGGGTTCATTTTCCCCAAAATTCGGGTTTATTACCCAATTACTGGGTTCATTTTCCCAAAAATAATTTTTTTTCCCAAAATTGGGTTCATTTTCCTTAAAAACGGGTTTTTTACCCAAAACTGGGTTCATTTTCTGCATAAATAGCTTTTATCCTCCGAAACTATATTCATTTTCCACAAAATCCTTATTTCCCCCAAAAACTGGATGCTTTTTCTCCAAAATCAGGTGTTCCCCTCCAAACTGATTTCATTTTCCCCAAAATCTTCTATTTCCACTCCACAGTGGGTTCATTTTCCCCAAAATTAGGATTTTTTCTCCATTACTGGGTTCATTTTCCCCAAAATCATTTTTTCCCCCAAAACTGTGTTCATATTCCCCAAATCCGGGGTTTTCCCCAAAACTGGGTTCATTTTCCCCAAAATCATTTTTTTTCCCCATTACTGGGTTCATTTTCCCCAAAATAATTTTTTTCCCAAAACTGATTTCATTTTCCTCAAAATAATTTTTTCCCCAAAACTGGGTTCATTTTTCCCATAATCGGGTTTTTTCCTCCCAAACGGGGTCATTTTCCCAAAATTCGGGGTTTTTACCCAATTACTGGGTTCATTTTCCCAAAAATAATTTTTTTTCCCCAAAATTGGGTTCATTTTCCTTAAAAAACGGGTTTTTTTACCCAAAACTGGGTTCATTTTCTGCATAAATAGTTTTTATCCTCCGAAACTATATTCATTTTCCACAAAATCCTTATTTCCCCCAAAACTGGATGCTTTTTCTCCAAAATCAGGTGTTCCCCTCCAAACAGTGTTCATTTTCTCCAAAATCTTCTATTTCCACTCCACACTGGGTTCATTTTACCCAAAATCCTTTTTCTCCCCCAAAAACTGGGTACATTTTCACACAAATCAGGTTTTCCCCTCCAAACTGATTTCATTTCCCCAAAATCTTCAATTTCCACTCCACACTGGGTTCATTTTCCCCAAAATCAGGATTTTTTCTCCATTACTGGGTTCATTTTCCCCAAAATCATTTTTTCCCCAAAACTGTGTTCATTTTCCCCAAAATATGTTTTTTTTCCACCAAAACTGGGTTTATTTCCCTAAATATTGGGTTTTCCCCACCAAATTGTGTTCATTTTCTCCAAAACCTGGTTGTTTTGGAGAAGCCCCAATTACTGGCTTTATTTCCCAAAAAATTTTTTTTTCCTCAAAACTGGGTTCATTTTAATCAAAAACGGGTTATCCCCTCCAAACTGGGTTAATTTTCCCCATAATCAGCTTCTTTCTTCCTAAACTGGGTTCATTTTCCCCAAAATCCTTTTTTTCCACAAAACACTGGGTGCATTTTCACACAAATCTAGTTTTCCCCTCCAGTGTTCATTTTCCCCCAAACCAGGTTTTTTTCCCCTCCAGTGTTCATTTTCCCAAAATCGGATTTTTTCCTCCCAAACTGGGTTGATTTTCCCCAAAGTCGGTTTTTTTACAGCAAAAGTCGGTTCATTTCTCTACAAGTCTTCCCCCCCCAACTCTGCTGATTTTCCCCAAAATTCGGGTTTTTTTACCCAATTACTGCGTTCATTTTCCCCAAAATAATTTTTTCCCCAAAACTGTGTTCATTTTCCGTATAATCAGAATTTTTCCTCCGAAACTAGGTTCATTTTCCGCAAAATCCCTATTAACCCCAAAACTGGGTACATTTTCACACAAATCGGGTTGTCCCGTCCAAACTGATTTCATTTTCCTCAAAACCTTCTATTTCCACTCCGCACTTGGTTCATTTTCCCCAAAATCAGGATTTTTCCCCATTACTGGGTTCATTTTCTCCAAAATCAGGGGTTTTTCTCACAAAGTGGGTTAATTTTTCCAAAAATCATTTTTTTACCCCAAAACTGGTTCATTTTCCCAAAATATGTTTTTTCCACCAAAAATGGGTTTATTTCCCTACATATCGGGTTTTCCCCACCAAATTGTGTTCATTTTCCCCAACATATGGATTTTTGAACCAGTTACTGGCTTTATTTCCCCAAAATCTTTTTTTTTCCTTCAAACTGGGTTCATTTTCACCAAAAATGTTTTTTTCCCCCAAAACTGGTTTCATTTTCCCCATAATCAGCTTCTTTCCTCCCAAACTGTGTTCATTTTCCCCAGAATCCAGGTTTTCCAATTACTGGGTTCATTTCCCGAAAATTATTTTTTTTCCCCCCATAATTGGGGTAATTTGCCCCCAAATCGGATTTTTTCCTCCCTAACTGGGTTCATTTTCCCCAAAGTCAGTTTTTTTCCACCAAAACTCAGTTCATTTCCCGAATTTGTGGAAAATGAACCCAGTTTCAGAGGGAAAAACTGATTATGCAGAAAATGAACCCAGTTTTGGGGAAAACAATTATTTTGGAGAAAACGAACCCAGTAATTGGGTAAAAAAACCGAATTTTGGGGAAAATAAACAAAGTTTGGGGGGGGAAAAAACAACTTCTAGGGAAATGAACCGAGTTTTGGTGGAAAAAAAACCCGAATTTAGGGAAAATGGACCCAGTTTTGGGGGAAAAATCTGTTTTGGGGGAAAATGAACCAAGTGTGGAGTGGAAATAGAAGATTTTGGGGAAAATGAATACTGTTTTGAGGGAAAACCTGATTTGTGTGAAAATAAACCCAGTTTTGGGGGGAAATAAGGATTTTGTGGAGAATGAACCTAGTTTCGGAGGAAAAATGCTGATTATGCGGAAAATGAACCCAGTTTTGGCAGAAAAACCCGTTTTTAAGGAAAATGAACCCAGTTTTGGGGAAAAAAAATATTTTGGGAAAATGAACCCAGTAATTGGGTTAAAAAATTCGAATTTTGGGGAAAATGAACAAAGTTTTGGGCGGAGGAAACCAACTTGTAGGGAAATGAACCGAGTTTGGGAGGAAAGAAGCTGATTATGGTGAAAATTAACCACTTTGGGGGGGAAAAAAACCTGATTTGTATGAAAATGCATCCAGTTTGGGGGGGGGGGGGGCCGAAGTGATTTTGGGGAATATTAACCCAGTAATTTTGTAAAATTTTGTAAAAAACCCTAATTTGGGGGAAAATGAACACAGTTTGGGGGGAAAACCCAACTTGTAGGTAAATGGTCTCTGTTTTGGTGGAAAAAAATCGATTTTGGGGAAAATGAAGAGTGCTTTGGGAAAAAATTATTTTGGGGAAATGAACCCAGTAATTGGGAAATAAACCCGGATTTGGGGGAAAATGAAATCAGTTTGGAGGGGAAAATCTCATTTGTGTGAAAATGCAGCCAGTTTTATTTGGGGGGGGGAGGGGGGGAAACGATTTCGGGAAAATGAACTCAGTTTTGGTGGAAAAAAAACGATTTTGGGGAAATGAATCCAGTAATGGGGAAAAAAATGATTTTGGAGAAAATAAACCCAGTGTGGAGTGGAAATAGAAGATTTTTGGAAAATGTAATCAGTTTGGAGGGGAAAACCTGATTTGTGTGAAAATGCACCCAGTTTTTGTGGGAAAAAAAGGATTTTGGGGAAAATGAACCCAATTTGGGAGGAAAAAAACCCGATTTTGGGGAAAATGAATCCAGTCGGGGGAGAAAAAAACCCTCATTTTCCACAAAATATGTTTTATTCCAGCAAAACTGGGTTCATTTCCCTACAATTTCATTTTCCACAGAATCTGTTTCTTTCCACCTTAACTGTGTTCCTTTCCCTACAAAATGGGTTTTCCCCGCCCAAACTCTGTTCATTTTCCCCATAATCGGTTTTTTCCCCATTACTGGTTCATTTTCCCCATAACTGGTTTTATTATATTCAAAAACGGCTTTTCCCCCACAAACTGGCTTCATTTTCCCCATAATCAGTTTTTTTCTCCCAAACTGTGTTAATTCCTCCCAAAATCTGAAATGACTGTTCGTCAGGGAGGCAAGCAGCAGACCGCCGGGATGTCTTTAGAACCGCGGGCAGAGGCAGCTTTCCGACCGGCTTCAGTTTAGAGAGCTAGCCGGTAAGAGAAGGCGCTGTCTCCCGAACAACGTAATGTTTGCAGCCGGAATGTGGTGTGAAAGCCGGGGAAACACTGTGAAGGCTGCTCAAGAAAGCAGGAGCAGATCCTCTCTTTGCCTGTATTTGTAAGCCTTCGAGAGAGGAATACCCTGCCGGTAAAAAGCTCTCTCTTCTGGCAGCTATTCATGGAAGGAAATTCCAGGATTCTTTAAATTCAAAGGGTTAGTTTCTGCACTCCCTTGGAGGAAAAACAAAACCGTGCAGTTCAGAGAATGTGTGTGAATTCGCTGCCGGCTGTTGTAACACGTTTCAGCAGAATCAGTTTGCAGAGGCTGAAGGGAATGGACAGGAAAAAAGGGATCTCTCGTCCTTGAACACGAACAGATCATCCGATTATTTGTCTTTTAAATACATTGTTAGGAGATTAGATGTCATGCTAAAACATTTCCAAAACAGAAAATTCGGGGGTGGGTAGGAGGCAAGATTTTAGACTGCTGTAGATGCGCTTTAATATGCTGCTAGAAATCGGAAAAGACTGTTCGTCAGGGAGGCAAGCAGCAGACCCAGCAGACCGCCGGGATGTCTGTAGAACCGCGGCGAGAGGCAGCTTTCCGACCGGCTTCAGTTTAGAGAGCTAGCCGGTAAGAGAAGGCACTGTCTCCCGAACAACGTAATGTTTGCAGCTGAAGCCTACTGTGAAAGTCGGGGCTACACTGTGAAGGCTGCGCAAGAAAGCAAAAGCAGCTCGACTGTTTGCCTGTGTTTGTCAGCCTTCGAGAGAGGAATAGCCTGCCGCTAAAATGCTTTCTCTTCTAGCAGCGATTCATGGAAGAACATTCTGTGATTCTTTAAAATCAAGGGGTTAGTTTCTGCTCTCCTTTGGAGAAACACAAAACCGTGCCGTTCAGAGAATGTGCTGTGGATTCCCTGCCTGCTGTTTCAGTAGAAAGAGCTTGCAGAGGCTGATGAGACTACACTGGAAAACAGGGATCCCTCGTCCTTGAAGCACGAGCAGATCATCTGATAATATTCCTTTAATTACATTGTTAGAAGATGAAAAGTCATGCTAAAACAATTTTCATAAATAGCAACTTTCTAAGAGAGAAAGATTTAGACTCATCTGCATGCGCTGTGATGTGATGCTAGATATCTGAAATTGCTCCTCAGAGCGGCAAGGAGCAGACAGCCGAGATGTCTGTGAAACCGCGGCCAGAGACAGCTTTCTGTGAGCGGTTTCAGTTTAGAGAGCCAGCCGGCAAGAGAAGGCGCTGTCTCCGGACCAACGTAATGTTTGCAGCCGGAATGTGGTGTGAAAGCTGCTCAATGTGCTGTGAAGGCTGCACAAGAAAGCAGGTGCAGATCCTCTCTTTGCCTGTATTTGTAAGCCTTCGAGAGAGGAATACCCTGCCGGTAAAAAGCTTTCTCTTTGGCAGCTATTCATGGAAGGAAATTCAGGATTCTTTAAAATCAAGGGGTTAGTTTTTGAGATAATGAACCCATTTTTGAGGGGGGGGGGGGGGGGGAGGGGGAAAGGATTTTGAGAAAGTGAACACAGTAATTGGGAATAAACCCTGATTATGGGGAAAATGATCCCAGTGTGGAGTGGAAATAGAAGCTTTTGTGGAAAATGAACCGTTTTAGGAGGGGAAAACCTGATTTGTGTGAATATGCACCCAGTTTTGGGGGAAAAATAGGATTTTGGGGAAAATGATCCCGGTTTGGGAGGAAAAAATCTGATTTTGGGGGAAATGAATCCAGTTTTGGGAGGGAAATAATGATTTTGGTGAAATTTTTGGTGTAATTTTGGTGAATTTTTGATTTTTTTTCCCCAAAATCTTCTATTTCCTCTGAAACACTGGGTTCATTTTCCCCAAATCAGGTTTTTTTCCCCATTACTGGGTTCATTTTTCCCAAAATAATTTTTTTCCCAAAACTGATTTCATTTTCCCCAAAATATTTTTTTCCCCAAAACTGGGTTCATTTTTCCCATAATCGGGTTTTTTTCCTCCCAAACGGGGTTTCATTTTCCCCAAAATTCGGGTTTTTTACCCAATTACTGGATTCATTTTCCCAAAAATAAATTTTTTTTCCCCAAATTGGGTTCATTTTCCTTAAACACGGGTTTTTTACACAAAACTGGGTTCATTTTCTGCATAAATAGCTTTTATCCTCCGAAACTATATTCATTTTCCACAAAATCCTTATTTCCCCCCAAAATTGGATGCTTTTTCTCCAAAATCAGGTGTTCCCCTCCAAACTGATTTCATTTTCCCCAAAATCTTCTATTTCCACTCCACACTGGGTTCATTTTCCCCAAAATCAGGTTTTTTTCCCCATTACTGGGTTCATTTTCCCCAAAATAATTTTTTCCCCAAAACTGGGTTCATTTTTCCCATAATCGGGTTTTTTTCCTCCCAAACGGGGTTCATTTTCCCAACATTCGGGTTTTTTACCCAATTACTGGGTTCATTTTCCCAAAAATAAATTTTTTTCCCAAAATTGGGCTCATTTTCCTTAAAAACGGGTTTTTTACCCAAAACTGGTTCATTTTCTGCATAAATAGCTTTTATCCTCCGAAACTTTATTCATTTTCCACAAAATCCTTATTTCCCCCCAAAACTGGATGCTTTTTCTCCAAAATCAGGTGTTCCCCTCCAAACTGATTTCATTTTCCCCAAAATCTTCTATTCCACTCCACACTGAGTTCATTTTCCCCAAAATTAGGATTTTTTCTCCATTACTGGGTTCATTTTCCCCAAAATCATTTTTTTCCCCCAAAACTGTGTTCATATTCCCCAAATCCGGGGTTTTCCCCCAAAACTGGGTTCATTTTCCCCAAAATCAATTTTTTTTCCCCATTACTGGGTTCATTTTCCCCAAAATAATTTTTTTCCCAAAACTGATTTCATTTTCCTCAAATAATTTTTTCCCCAAAACTGGGTTCATTTTTCCCATAATCGGGTTTTTTTCCTCCCAAACGGGGTTCATTTTCCCCAAAATTCGGGTTTTTTACCCAATTACTGGGTTCATTTTCCCAAAAATAATTTTTTTTCCCCAAAATTGGGTTCATTTTCCTTAAAAACGGGTTTTTTACCCAAAACTGGGTTCATTTTCTGCATAAATAGTTTTTATCCTCCGAAACTATATTCATTTTCCACAAAATCCTTATTCTCCCCCCAAAACTGGATGCTTTTTCTCCAAAATCAGGTGTTCCCCTCCAAACAGTGTTCATTTTCTCCAAAATCTTCTATTTCCACTCCACACTGGGTTCATTTTACCCAAAATCCTTTTTCTCCCCCAAAAACTGGGTACATTTTCACACAAATCAGGTTTTCCCCTCCAAACTGATTTCATTTCCCCAAAATCTTCAATTTCCACTCCACACTGGGTTCATTTTCCCCAAAATCAGGATTTTTTCTCCATTACTGGGTTCATTTTCCCCAAAATCATTTTTTCCCCCAAAACTGTGTTCATTTTCCCCCAAAATATGGTTTTTTTCCACCAAAACTGGTTTATTTCCCTAAATATTGGGTTTTCCCCACCAAATTGTGTTCATTTTCTCCAAAACCTGGTTGTTTTGGAGAAGCCCCAATTACTGGCTTTATTTCCCAAAAAATTTTTTTTCCCTCAAAACTGGGTTCATTTTAATCAAAAACGGGTTATCCCCTCCAAACTGGGTTAATTTTCCCCATAATCAGCTTCTTTCTTCCTAAACTGGGTTCATTTTCCCAAAATCCTTTTTTCCACAAAACACTGGTTGCATTTTCACACAAATCTAGTTTTCCCCTCCAGTGTTCATTTTCCTCCAAACCAGGTTTTTTTCCCCTCCAGTGTTCATTTTCCCCAAAATCGGATTTTTTCCTCCCAAACTGGGTTGATTTTCCCCAAAGTCGGTTTTTTTACAGCAAAAGTCGGTTCATTTCTCTACAAGTCTTCCCCCCCCCCCAACTCTGCTGATTTTCCCCAAAATTCGGGTTTTTTTACCCAATTACTGCGTTCATTTTCCCCAAAATAATTTTTTCCCCAAAACTGTGTTCATTTTCCGTATAATCAGAATTTTTCCTCCGAAACTAGGTTCATTTTCCGCAAAATCCCTATTAACCCCCAAAACTGGTACATTTTCACACAAATCGGGTTGTCCCGTCCAAACTGATTTCATTTTCCTCAAAACCTTCTATTTCCACTCCGCACTTGGTTCATTTTCCCCAAAATCAGGATTTTTCCCCATTACTGGTTCATTTTCTCCAAAATCAGGGGTTTTTCTCACAAAGTGGGTTAATTTTTCCAAAAATCATTTTTTTACCCCAAAACTGGGTTCATTTTCCCCAAAATATGTTTTTTCCACCAAAACTGGGTTTATTTCCCTACATATTAGGTTTTCCCCAACAAACTGTGTTCATTTTCCCCAAAATCCGGGTTTTTTTACCCGATCACTGGGTTCATTTTCCCCAAATCATTTTTTTCC
>JAUMJJ010001310.1:0-36688 GCA_033556795.1 Tapera naevia | reverse complement strand
CCCTCCACCCCCGCATCCTCCCCCCCTCCCGTTCCCCCTCCCACTCCACATCCCCCCTCCTCCCACCCCCACCCCCTCCCCCCACCTCCCATCCCTCCCCCTCCTCCCACCCCCCCCACCTCCCATCCCTCCCCCTCCTCCCACCCCCCCCACCTCCCATCCCTCCCCCTCACTTCCCCCCCCACCCCACATCCCCCCTCCTCCCATCCCCCCCCAACCTCCCATCCCCCCCCCATCTCCCATCCCTCCCCCTCCTCCCATCCCCCCCCATCCCTCCCCCTCCTCCCATCCCCCCCCTCCTCCCATCCCCCCCCCCATCCCTCCCCCTCCTCACTTCCCCCCCCTCCCATCCCTCCCCCTCCTCCCACCCCCCCACCTCCCATCCCTCCTCCTCCTCACTTCCCCCCCCCCCTCCCCGCATCCTCCCCCCCTCCCCCGCATCCTCCCCCCCTCCCCCTTCCCCCCCCCCCCCCCGCCCCCCCCCACCCACGATGTCGGGGGTGGTCCCGATCTTCTTGGCGAGCTCCGCCCTCTCCATCGCGCTGAGGTGGAGGAAGCGCTGGAGCAGCTCCGCGTCCAGGACATTGCGGACCGCGTTCTGCAGCGTCCGCCGCTCGCTCTGCAGCAGCCTGGGCAAGGGGGGGGCACCCCCAAATCAGACACCCCCACACTGCACCCGCCACAAACTGACACCCCCGAAACTGCCACCCCCGCCAATCGCACCCCGAAAACTGCATCTCAACATTTGCAGCCCGGAAATTGTGACCCGAAAGTGCACCCCAGAAATTGCACCTTAAAATCTGCACCCCAAAAATTGCACCCTGGGAAATGCACCCGAAAAGTGCACCCCAAAAATTGCACCTCCAAATTTGCAGCCCAGAAATTGTGACCCAAAACTGCACCCCAAAAATTGCACCTCAAAATTTGCAGCCCAGAAATCGTGACCCGAAAGTGCACCCCAAAAATTGCACCTCGAAATCTGCACCCCGAAAATTGCACCCTGGGATATGCACCCGAAAATTGCACCTCGAAAATCGCACCCCGAAATCTGCACCCTGGGAAATGCACCCGAAAATTGCACCCCAAAAACTGCACCTCGAAAATTGCACCCTGAAAATCGCACCCCCAAATTTGCACCCTGGGAATTGTGACCCGAAAGTGCACCCCGAAAATTGCACCTTAAGATCTGCACCCCGAAAATTGCACCCTGGGAAATGCACCTGAAAAGTGCACCCCAAAAATTGCACCCCGAAATCTGCACCCTGGGAAATGCACCCCGAAATTGCACCTCAAAAATTGCACCCTGAAATCTGCACCCTGTGAATTGCACCTCGAAAATTGCACCCCGAAAATTGCAGCCCGAAAATGCACCCTGAAAATTGCACCCTGGGAAATGCACCCTGAAAAGTGCACCCCCAAAAATTGCACCCCGAAATCTGCACCCTGGGAAATGCACCCCAAATTGCACCTCGAAAATTGCACCCCAAAAGTGCACCCCAAAAATTGCAGCCCGAAATTTGCAGCCCGGAAATTGCACCCCGAAATCTGCACCCCGAAATCTGCACCCTGAAAATTGCACCCCGAAAATGCAGCGTCTGCCGCTCGCTCTGCAGCAGCCTGGGCAAGGGGGGGAAGGGGGGGCACCCCCAAATCAGACACCCCCACACTGCACCCGCCACAAACTGACACCCCCGAAACTGCCACCCCCGCAAATCGCACCCCGAAAATTGCATCTCAAAATTTGCACCCCGAAAATTGCACCCTGGGAAATGCACCCGAAAAGTGCACCCCAAAATCTGCACCCTGGGAAATGCACCCCAAAATTTGCAGCCCGGAAATCGTGACCCGAAATTGCACCCCAAAAATTGCACCCCGAAATTTGCAGCCCGGAAATTGCACCCAAAAATTGCACCCCGAAATTTGCACCCTGAAAATTGCACCCCGAAATCTGCACCCCAAAAATTGCAGTCTGAAAATTGCACCTCGAGATTTGCAGCCCCGGAAATTGTGACCCGAAAGTGCACCCCGAAAATTGCACCTCGAAATCTGCACCCCAAAAATTGCACCCCGAAATCTGCACCCTGGGAAATGCACCCCGAAATTGCACCTCAAAAATTGCACCCTGAAATCTGCACCCTGTGAATTGCACCCCGAAAATTGCAGCCCGAAATCTGCACCCTGGGAAATGCACCCTGGGAAATGCACCCTGAAAAGTGCACCCCAAAAATTGCACCCCGAAATCTGCACCCTGGGAAATGCACCCCGAAATTGCACCTCAAAAATTGCACCCCGAAAATTTCACCTCAAATTTGCAGCCCGGAAATCGTGACCCGAAATTGCACCCCAAAAATTGCACCCCGAAATTTGCAGCCCGGAAACTGCACCCCGAAATCTGCACCCTGAAAATTGCACCCCGAAAATGCAGCGTCCGCCGCTCGCTCTGCAGCAGCCTGGGCAAGGGGGGGAGTGGGGGGCACCCCCAAATCAGACACCCCCACACTGCACCCGCCACAAACTGACACCCCCCGAAACTGCCACCCCCGCAAATCGCACCCCGAAAACTGCATCTCAAAATTTGCACCCCGAAAATTGCACCCTGGGAAATGCACCCGAAAAGTGCACCCCAAAATCTGCACCCTGGGAAATGCACCCCAAAATTTGCAGCCCGGAAATCGTGACCCGAAATTGCACCCCAAAAATTGCACTTTGAAATTTGCACCCTGAAAATTGCACCCCGAAATCTGCACCCCAAAAATTGCAGTCTGAAAATTGCACCTCGAGATTTGCAGCCCAGAAATCGTGACCCGAAAGTGCACCCCAAAAATTGCACCTCATAATTTGCACCCCGAAAATTGCACCCTGGGAAATGAACCTGAAAAGTGCACCCCAAAAATTACACCCCGAAATCTGCACCCTGGGAAATGCACCCCAAATTGCACCTCGAAAATTGCACCCCAAAAATTGCACCTCAAAATTTGCAGCCCGGAAATCGTGACCCGAAATTGCACCCCAAAAATTGCACCTCAAAATTTGCACCCCGAAAATTGCACCCTGGGAAATGCACCTGAAAAGTGCACCCCAAAAATTACACCCGAAATTGCACCTCGAAAATAGCACCCTGAAAATTGCACCTCAAAATTTGCAGCCCGGAAATTGTGACCCGAAACCGCACCCCAGAAATTGCACTTTGAAATTTGCAGCCTGGAAATTGCACCCCAAAAATTGCACCCTGAAAATTGCACCCCGAAATCTGCACCCTGTGAATTGCACCCCGAAAATGCAGCGTCCGCCGCTCGCTCTGCAGCAGCCTGGGCAAGGGGGGGAAGGGGGGCACCCCCAAATCAGACACCCCCACACTGCACCCACCACAAACTGACACCCCCGAAACTGCCACCCCCCGGAAATCGCACCCCGAAAACTGCATCTCAACATTTGCAGCACAGAAATTGTGACCCGAAAGTGCACCCCGAAAATTGCACCTTAAAATCTGCACCCCGAAAATTGCACTTTGAAATTTGCAGCCCGGAAATTGCACCCCGAAATCTGCACCCTGGGAAATGCACCCTGAAATTGCACCTCAAAAATTGCACCCTGAAAATGCACCCCGAAAATTGCACCTCAAAATTTGCAGCCGGAAATTGTGACCCGAAACTGCACCCCAAAAACTGCACCTCATAATTTGCACCCCGAAAATTGCACCCTGGGAAATGCACCTGAAAATTGCACCCCAAAAATTACACCCCGAAATCTGCACCCTGGGAAATGCACCCCGAAAATTGCACCTCAAAATTTGCAGCCCCAAAATTGCACCCCAAAATCTGCACCCTGGAAACTGCACCCCAAAAATTGCACCCCGAAATTTGCAGCCCGGAAATTGCACCCCAAGAATTGCACCCCGAAATTTACACCCTGAAAATTGCACCCCGAAATCTGCACCCTGGGAATTGCACCCCGAAATTGCACCTCGAAATTTGCAGCCCGGAAATCGTGACCCGAAATTGCACCCCAAAAATTGCACCCCGAAATCTGCACCCTGGGAAATGCACCTGAAAAGTGCACCCCAAAATTGCACCCCGAAATCTGCACCCCGGGAAATGCACCCCGAAATTGCACCTCGAAAATTGCACCCCGAAAATTGCACCTCAAAATTTCAGCCCGGAAATCGTGACCCTAAAGTGCACCCCAAAAATTGCACCTCATAATTTGCACCCCGAAAATTGCACCCTGGGAAATGCACCTGAAAAGTGCACCCCAAAAATTGCACCCCGAAATCTGCACCCTGGGAAATGCACCCCGAAATTGCACCTCAAAAATTGCACCCTGAAATCTGCACCCTGTGAATTGCACCTCGAAAATTGCACCCCGAAAATTGCAGCCCGAAAATGCACCCTGAAAATTGCACCCTGGGAAATGCACCCTGAAAAGTGCACCCCAAAAATTGCACCCCGAAATCTGCACCCTGGGAAATGCACCCCAAATTGCACCTCGAAAATTGCACCCCAAAAATTGCACCTCAAAATTTGCAGCCCAAAAATTGCACCCCAAAATCTGCACCCTGAAAATTTCACCTCAAAATTTGCAGCCCGGAAATCGTGACCCGAAAATGCACCCCAAAAATTGCACTTTGAAATTTGCAGCCCGGAAATTGCACCCTAAAAATTGCACCCCGAAATTTGCACCCTGAAATTGCACCCCAAAATCTGCACCTCGAAATCTGCACCCCAAAAATTGCAGTCTGAAAATTGCACCTCGAGATTTGCACCCCGAAAATTGCACCCTGGGAAATGCACCTTAAAAGTGCACCCCAAAAATTACACCCGAAATCTGCACCCTGGGAAATGCACCCCGAAATTGCACCTCAAAAATTGCACCCTGAAAATTGCACCTCAAAATTTGCAGCCCAGAAATTGTGACCCGAAAGTGCACCCTGAAAATTGCACTTTGAAATTTGCAGCCCGGAAATCGTGACCCGAAATTGCACCCCAAAAATTGCACCTCAAAATCTGCACCCTGGGAATTGCACCCCGGAAGTGCAACTCGAAAATTGCACCCCAAAAATTGCATCTCAAAATTTGCAGCCCAAAAATTGTGACCCGAAACTGCACCCCAAAAATTGCACCTTAAAATCTGCACCCTGGGAAATGCACCTGAAAAGTGCACCCCAAAAATTGCACCCCGAAATCTGCACCCTGTGAATTGCACCGCAAAATTGCACCTCGAAAATTGCACCCCAAAAATTGCACCTCAAAATTTGCAGCCCAGAAATCGTGACCCGAAATTGCACCCCAAAAATTGCACCTCAAAATCTGCACCCCAAAAATTGCACCCTGGGAAATGCACCCGAAAAGTGCACCCCAAAAATTACACCCCGAAATCTGCACCCTGGGAAATGCACCCTGAAATTGCACCTCGAAAATTGCACCCCGAAAATTGCATCTCAAAATTTGCAGCCCGGAAATCGTGACCCGAAATTGCACCCCAAAAATTGCACCCCGAAATTTGCAGCCCGAAATTGCACCCCGAAATCTGCACCCTGAAAATTGCACCCCGAAAATGCAGCGTCCGCCGCTCGCTCTGCAGCAGCCTGGGCAAGGGGGGGGCACCCCCAAATCAGACACCCCCACACTGCACCACCACAAACTGACACCCCCGAAACTGCCACCCCTGGAAATCGCACCCCGAAAACTGCATCTCAAAATTTGCACCCCGAAAATTGCACCCTGGGAAATGCACCCGAAAAGTGCACCCCAAAAATTGCACCCTGGGAAATGCACCCCAAAATTGCACCTCGAAAATTGCACCCTGAAAATTGCACCTCAAAATCTGCACCTCGAAATCTGCACCCCAAAAATTGCACCTCGAGATTTGTAGCCCCGGAAATCATGACCCCAAAACTGCACCCTGAAAAATTGCACCTTAAAATCTGCACCCTGGGAAATGCACCCGAAAGTTGCACCCCAAAAATTGCACCCCGAAATTTGCAACCTGTGAATTGCACCTCAAAAATTGCACCTCGAAAATTGCACCCCGAAAGTGCACCCTGAAAATTGCACCCTGGGAAATGCACCCTGAAAAGTGCACCCCAAAAATTGCACCCCGAAATCTGCACCCTGGGAAATGCACCCTGAAATTGCACCTCAAAAATTGCACCCCGAAATTTGCAGCCCGGAAATTGCACCCCGAAATCTGCACCCTGAAAATTGCACCCCGAAAATGTAGCGTCCGCCGCTCGCTCTGCAGCAGCCTGGGCAAGGGGGGGAAGGGGGGGGGCACCCCCAAATCAGACACCCCCACACTGCACCCACCACAAACTGACACCCCCGAAACTGCCACCCCCGGAAATCGCACCCCGAAAACTGCATCTCAACATTTGCAGCACAGAAATTGTGACCCGAAAGTGCACCCCGAAAATTGCACCTCGAAATCTGCACCCCAAAAATTGCACCCTGGGAAATGCACCCGAAAAGTGCACCCCAAAATCTGCACCCTGGGAAATGCACCCCGAAATTTGCAGCCCGGAAATCGTGACCCGAAATTGCACCCCAAAAATTGCACTTTGAAATTTGCACCCTGAAAATTGCACCCCGAAATCTGCACCCCAAAAATTGCAGTCTGAAAATTGCACCTCGAGATTTGCAGCCCAGAAATCGTGACCCGAAAGTGCACCCCAAAAATTGCACCTCGAAATCTGCACCCTGAAAATTGCACCCTGGGATATGCACCCGAAAATTGCACCTCGAAAATCGCACCCCGAAATCTGCACCCTGGGAAATGCACCCGAAAATTGCACCCCAAAAACTGCACCTCGAAAATTGCACCCTGAAAATTGCACCCTGAAAATCGCACCCCCAAATTTGCACCCTGGGAATTGTGACCCGAAAGTGCACCCCGAAAATTGCACCTTAAGATCTGCACCCCGAAAATTGCACCCTGGGAAATGCACCTGAAAAGTGCACCCCAAAAATTGCACCCCGAAATCTGCACCCTGGGAAATGCACCCCGAAATTGCACCTCAAAAATTGCACCCTGAAATCTGCACCCTGTGAATTGCACCTCGAAAATTGCACCCCGAAAATTGCAGCCCGAAAATGCACCCTGAAAATTGCACCCTGGGAAATGCACCCTGAAAAGTGCACCCCAAAAATTGCACCCCGAAATCTGCACCCTGGGAAATGCACCCCAAATTGCACCTCGAAAATTGCACCCCAAAAATTGCACCTCAAAATTTGCAGCCCAAAAATTGCACCCCGAAATCTGCACCCCAAAAATTGCATCTCAAAATTTGCAGCCCGGAAATCGTGACCTGAAACTGCACCCCAAAAATTGCACCTTAAAATCTGCACCCTGGGAAATGCACCCGAAAAGTGCACCCCAAAAATTGCACCCCGAAATCTGCACCCCGGGAAATGCACCCTGAAACTGCACCTGGAAAATTGCACCCCGAAAATTGCACCTCAAAATTTGCAGCCCAGAAATCGTGACCCGAAAGTGCACCCCAAAAATTGCACCTCATAATTTGCACCCCGAAAATTGCACCCTGGGAAATGCACCTGAAAAGTGCACCCCAAAAATTACACCCCGAAATCTGCACCCTGGGAAATGCACCCGAAATTGCACCTCAAAAATTGCACCCTGAAAATTGCACCTCAAAATTTGCAGCCCAGAAATTGTGACCCGAAAGTGCACCCTGAAAATTGCACTTTGAAATTTGCAGCCCGGAAATCGTGACCCGAAATTGCACCCCAAAAATTGCACCTCAAAATCTGCACCCTGGGAATTGCACCCCGAAATTGCACCTCGAAAATTGCACCCCAAAAATTGCATCTCAAAATTTGCAGCTCAGAAATTGTGACCCGAAACTGCACCCCAAAAATTGCACCTTAAAATCTGCACCCTGGGAAATGCACCCGAAAAGTGCCCCCCAAACATTGCACCCCGAAATCTGCACCCGGAAATTGCACCTCAAAAATTGCACCCCGAAAATTGGACCTCAAAATGTGCAGCCCGGAAATTGTGACCCGAAACTGCACCCCAAAAATTGCACCTCAAATCTGCACCCCGAAAATTGCACCCTGGGAAATGCACCTGAAAAGTGCACCCCAAAAATTGCACCCCGAAATCTGCACCCTGGGAAATGCACCCCGAAATTGCACCTCAAAAATTGCACCCTGAAATCTGCACCCTGTGAATTGCACCCCGAAAGTGCACCCTGAAAATTGCACCCTGGGAAATGCACCCTGAAAAGTGCACCCCAAAAATTGCACCCCGAGAAATGCACCCCAAATTGCACCCCAAAAATTGCACCTCAAAATTTGCAGCCCAAAAATTGCACCCCGAAATCTGCACCCCGAAAATTGCATCTCAAAATTTGCAGCCCGGAAATTGTGACCCGAAATTGCACCCCAAAAATTGCACTTTGAAATTTGCAGCCCGGAAATTGCACCCCAAAAATTGCACCCTGAAAAGTGCACCCTGAAATCTGCACCCCGTGAATTTCACCCCGAAAATGCAGCGTCCGCCGCTCGCTCTGCAGCAGCCTGGGCAAGGGGGGGAAGGGGGGGCACCCCCAAATCAGACACCCCCACACTGCACCCGCCACAAACTGCCACCCCCGAAACTGCCACCCCCGGAAATCGCACCCCGAAAACTGCATCTCAACATTTGCAGCACGGAAATTGTGACCCGAAAGTGCACCCCGAAAATTGCACCTCGAAATCTGCACCCCAAAAATTGCACCCTGGGAAATGCACCCGAAAAATGCACCCCAAAAATTGCACCTCCAAATTTGCAGCCCAGAAATTGTGACCCAAAACTGCACCCCAAAAATTGCACCTCAAAATCTGCACCCCGAAAATTGCACCCTGGGAAATGCACCTGAAAAGTGCACCCCAAAATCTGCACCCTGGGAAATGCACCCCGAAATTGCACCTCAAAAATTGCACCCTGAAATCTGCACCCTGTGAATTGCACCTCGAAAATTGCACCCCGAAAATTGCAGCCCAAAAGTGCACCCTGAAAATTGCACCCTGGGAAATGCACCCTGAAAAGTGCACCCCAAAAATTGCACCCCGAAATCTGCACCCTGGGAAATGCACCCCAAATTGCACCTCGAAAATTGCACCCCAAAAATTGCACCTCAAAATTTGCAGCCCAAAAATTGCACCTCAAAATCTGCACCCCGAAAATTGCATCTCAAAATTTGCAGCCCGGAAATCGTGACCCGAAATTGCACCCCAAAAATTGCACCCCGAAATTTGCAGCCCGGAAACTGCACCCCGAAATCTGCACCCTGAAAATTGCACCCCGAAAATGCAGCGTCCGCCGCTCGCTCTGCAGCAGCCTGGGCAAGGGGGGGGCACCCCCAAATCAGACACCCCCACACTGCACCCACCACAAACTGACACCCCCGAAACTGCCACCCCTGGAAATCGCACCCCGAAAACTGCATCTCAAAATTTGCACCCCGAAAATTGCACCCTGGGAAATGCACCCGAAAAGTGCACCCTAAAAATTGCACCCTGGGAAATGCACCCCAAAATTGCACCTCGAAAATTGCACCCTGAAAATTGCACTTCGAAATCTGCACCTCGAAATCTGCACCCCAAAAATTGCACCTCGAGATTTGTAGCCCCGGAAATCATGACCCCAAAACTGCACCCCGAAAAATTGCACCTTAAAATCTGCACCCTGGGAAATGCACCCGAAAGTTGCACCCCAAAAATTGCACCCCGAAATTTGCAACCTGTGAATTGCACCTCAAAAATTGCACCTCGAAAATTGCACCCCGAAAGTGCACCCTGAAAATTGCACCCTGGGAAATGCACCCTGAAAAGTGCACCCCAAAAATTGCACCCCGAAATCTGCACCCTGGGAAATGCACCCTGAAATTGCACCTCAAAAATTGCACCCCGAAATTTGCAGCCCGGAAATTGCACCCCGAAATCTGCACCCTGAAAATTGCACCCCGAAAATGCAGCGTCCGCCGCTCGCTCTGCAGCAGCCTGGGCAAGGGGGGCAAGGGGGGGGCACCCCCAAATCAGACACCCCCACACTGCACCCACCACAAACTGACACCCCCGAAACTGCCACCCCCGCAAATCGCACCCCGAAAATTGCATCTCAAAATTTGCACCCCGAAAATTGCACCCTGGGAAATGCACCTGAAAAGTGCACCCCAAAATCTGCACCCTGGGAAATGCACCCCAAAATTTGCAGCCCGGAAATCGTGACTATGGGGCAGTTTTGGGGCAATTTTGGGGTCACTGTGGGGCAGTTCTGGGGCAGTTTTGGGGTCTCTATGGGGCAGTTCTGGGGTCTCTATGGGGCAGCTTTGGGGTCGCTATGGGGCAGTTTTGGGGTCGTTGTGGGGCAGTTTTGGGGCAGCTTTGGGGTCACTATGGGGCAGTTTTGGGGCAGTTCTGGGGTCGCTATGGGGCAACTGTGGGGCAGTTTTGGGGTCTCTATGGGGCAGTTTTGGGGTCGCTGTGGGGCAGCTGTGGGGCAGCTTTGGGGCAGTTTTGGGGTCTCTATGGGACAGTTTTGGGGCAACTTTGGGGCAGTTTTGGGGTCGCTATGAGACAGCTTTGGGGTCGCTGTGGGGCAGTTTTGGGGCAGCTTTGGGGCAGTTTTGGGGTCTCTATGGGGCAGTTTTGGGGCAACTTTGGGGCAGTTCTGGGGTCGCTATGGGGCCATTTTGGGGTCTCTATGGGGCACCTTTGGGGTCGCTGTGGGGCAGTTTTGGGGCAGCTTTGGGGCAGCTTTGGGGTCGCTGTGGGGCAGTTTTGGGGCAGCTTTGGGGCAGTTTTGGGGTCTCTATGGGACAGTTTTGGGGCAGCTGTGGGGCAGTTCTGGGGTTGCTATGGGGCTGTTTTGGGGTCTCTATGGGGCAGTTCTGGGGCAGTTTTGGGGTCTCTATGGGGCAGTTTTGGGGCAGTTCTGGGGCAGTTTTGGGGTCTCTATGGGGCAGTTTTGGGGCAGTTTTGGGGTCTCTATGGGACAGTTTTGGGGTCGCTATGGGGCAGCTGTGGGGCAGCTTTGGGGCAGTTTTGGGGTCTCTATGGGACAGTTTTGGGGTCTCTATGGGGCAGTTTTGGGGTCTCTATGGGGCAGTTTTGGGGCAGTTTTGGGGTCGCTGTGGGGCAGTTTTGGGGTCTCTATGGGGCAGCTGTGGGGCAGCTTTGGGGCAGTTTTGGGGTCTCTATGGGACAATTTTGGGGCAGCTTTGGGGCAGTTTTGGGGGCCGTTTTGGGGTCTCTATGGGACAGTTTTGGGGCAGCTGTGGGGCAGTTCTGGGGTCGCTATGGGGCTGTTTTGGGGTCTCTATGGGGCAGTTCTGGGGCAGTTTTGGGGTCGCTGTGGGGCAGCTTTGGGGTCTCTATGGGGCAGTTTTGGTGTCGCTATGGGGCAGTTCTGGGGTCACTATGGGGCTGTTTTGGGGTCTCTATGGGGCAGTTCTGGGGCAGTTTTGGGGTCTCTATGGGGCAGTTTTGGGGCAGTTTTGGGGTCTCTGTGGGGCAGGCGTGGGGCAGCGTGGCGGCGGTACCGGAAGGCGCGGGGGTTGAGCCCCGCGTGGTGCGGCAGCGCCGAGCTCAGCGCGTTCTGCAGCATCAGCAGCCGCCGGTACGGCTTCTCCTGCATCGGCAGCAGCAGCCCCAGCGCCCCGTCCAGGGTGGCTGCGGAACGGGGGGGGCACGGGGCTCAGGGGGGCACCCCCAAACCGGGGCACCCCCAAACCGGGCACCTGCAACACCCCCGGGACCCCTGAAACCCGGGCACCCCCAAACCGGGCACCCACAACCCCCCCGGAACCCTCAAATCCATGGCACCCCCAAACTGGGCACCCCCAAACTGGGCACCCCCAACTCCCCCAGAACCCCCAAAACCCGGGCACCCCCAAACCGGGCACCTGCAACACCCCCGGGACCCCTAAAACCCGGGGCACCCCCAAACTGGGCACCCCCAACTCCCCCAGAACCCCCGAAACCCGGGCACCCCCAAACTGGGCACCCGCAACTCCCCCAGAACCCCCGAAACCCGGGCACCCCCAAACCGGGCACCTGCAACACCCCCGGGACCCCCAAAACCCGGGCACCCCCAAACTGGGCACTTGCAACCCCCACCCTGCACCCCAAACCCGGGGCACCCCCAAACTGGGCACCTGCAACCCCCCCGGAACCCCTGAAACCAGGGCATCCCCAAACTGGGCACCCACAAACCCAACCCTGCACCCCCAAACTGGGCACCCCCAAACGGGGCACGCGCAACCCCCCCGGGACCCCCAAACTGGGCACCCCCAAACCGGGCACCTGCAACCCCCCCAGAACCCCTGAAACCAGGGCACCCCTAAACTGGGCACCCACAAACCCAACCCTGCACCCCCAAACTGGGCACCCCCAAACCGGGCACCTGCAACACCCCCGGGACCCCCAAACTGGGCACCCCCAAACTGGGCACCCCCAACACCCAGGCACCCCCAAACCGGGCACCCGCAACCCCCCCCGGGACCCCTGAAACCCAGGCACCCCCAAACTGGGCACCCACAAACCCAACCCTGCACCCCCAAACTGGGCACCTGCAACCCCCACCCTGCACCCCAAACCCGGGGCACCCCCAAAACGGGCACCCACAACCCCCCTGGAATCCCTAAAACCCGGGGCACCCCCAAACTGGGCACCCGCAACCCCCCCCCAGAACCCCAAAACCCGGGCACCCCCAAACTGGGCACCCCCAAACTGGGCACCCCCAACTCCCCCAGAACCCCCGAAACCGGGCACCCCCAAACCGGGCACCTGCAACACCCCCGGGCCCCCCAAAACCCGGGCACCCCCCAAAGTGGGCACCCGCAAACTGGGCACCTGCAACCCCCCTGGAACCCCTAAAACCGGGGCACCCCCAAACTGGGCACCTGCAACACCCCTGGAATCCCCAAACTGGGCACCCCCAACTCCCATGGAATCCCTAAAACCGGGGCACCCCCAAACTGGGCACCCACAACCCCCCTGGAACCCCAAAACCGGGGCACCCCCAAACTGGGCATCCCCAAACTGGGCACCCCCAACCCCCACCCTGCACCCCAAACCCGGGGCACCCCCAAACTGGGCACCTGCAACACCCCCGGGACCCCCGAAACCCAGGCACCCCCAAACCAGGCACCCACAACCCCCCTGGAATCCCTAAAAACAGGGAACCCCCAAACTGGGCACCCACAACCCCCACCCTGCACCCCAAACCCGGGGCACCCCCAAAACGGGCACCCACAACCCCCCTGGAACCCCAAAATCCGGGCACCCCCAAACTGGGCACCTGCAACACCCACCCTGCACCCCAAACCCGGGGCACCCCCAAACTGGGCACCCGGAACTCCCCCGGGACCCCCAAAACCCGGGCACCCCCAAACCGGGCACCTGCAACCCCCCCAGAACCCCCAAAACCCGGGCACCCCCCAAAGTGGGCACCCCCAAACTGGGCACTCACAACCCCCACCCTGCACCCCAAACCCGGGGCACCCCCAAACTGGGCACCCCCAACTCCCCCAGAACCCCCGAAACCCGGGCACCCCCAAACCGGGCACCTACAACCCCCCCGGGACCCCCAAAACCCGGGCATCCCCCAAAGTGGGCACCCCCAAACTGGGCACCCGCAACCCCCCGGGACCCCCAAACCCGGGGCACCCCCAAACCGGGCACCTGCAACCCCCCCAGAACCCCTGAAACCAGGGCACCCCCAAACTGGGCACCCACGAACCCAACCTGGCACCCCCAAACTGGGCACCCCCAAACTGGGCACCTGCAACCCCCCCGGGACCCCCAAAACCCGGGCATCCCCCAAACTGGGCACCCGCAACACCCCCGGAACCCCCCAAACTGGGCACCCCCAAACCCGGGGCACCCCCAAACTGGGCACCTGCAACCCCCCCGGAACCCCCAAAACCCGGGCACCCCCCAAAGTGGGCACCCCCAAACTGGGCACCCCGAAACCCAACCCTGCACCCCCAAACTGGGCACCCGCAACCCCCCCGGAACCCCCAAAACCCGGGCACCCCAACCCTTTGCCCCCCCCCTTTGCCCCTCCCCCCCTTTTAACCCCCCCCTCACCCCCCTCTGCCCCCCCATTTGCCCCCCTCCCCCTCCCCTTTTGCCCCCCTCCCCCCTTTGCCCCTTCCTCACTCCCACCCCCTCCCCCTTTACCCCCCTCCTCCCCCCCCTCCCCCTCCCCTTCCCCCCCCCCTTTGCCCCTCCCTCCCTCCCACCCCCCTCCCCCCTTTACCCCCCTCCCCTTCCCCCCCTCCCCCCTTTGCCCCTCCCTCCCTCCCCCCCCTTCCCCCCCCCTCCCCTTTCCCCCCCACCTCCCCCTTTGCCCCCCTCCCCTTTACCCCCCTCTCCCCCCTCCCCTTTCCCCCCCTCCCCCCTTTGCCCCCCCTCCCCTTCCCCCCCCTTTGCCCCCCCCTCCCCTTTTGCCCCCCCTTCCCTTCCCCCCCCTCCCCCTCCCCTTCCCCCCCCCCTTTGCCCCTCCCTCCCTCCCACCCCCCTCCCCCCTTTGCCCCCCTCCCCTTCCCCCCCTCCCCCCTTTGCCCCTCCCTCCCTCCCCCCCCCTTCCCCCCCCTCCCCTTTCCCCCCCACCTCCCCTTGCCCCCCTCCCCTTTCCCCCCCTCCCCCTTTACCCCCCTCTCCCCCCTCCCCTTTCCCCCCCTCCCCCCTTTGCCCCCCTCCCCTTCCCCCCCCTTTGCCCCCCCCTCCCCTTTTGCCCCCCCTTCCCTTCCCCCCCTCCCCCCTTTGCCCACCCTCCCCTTTTGCCCCCCCACCTCCCTCCATTGCCCCTCCCTCCCACCCCCTCCCCCTTTACTCCCCCCCTTCCCCTCCCCCTTCCCCTTGCCCCTCCCTCACTCCCACCCCCCTCCCTTTCCCCCCTCCCCCTTTGCCCCCCCTCCCCTTCCCCCCCCCCTCCCCTTTCCCCCCTCCCCTCTTTGCCCCCCCCTTTGCCCCTCCCTCCCCCCTCCCCCTTTACCCCCCTCTCCCCTCCACTCCTCCTCCCCTTCCCCCCCCTTTGCCCCCCCCTCCCCTTCCCCCTCCCCCCCCTTTGCCCCCTTCCCTTCCCCCCCCTCCCCCATTTGCCCCTCCCTCCCTCCCACCCCCTCCCCTTTATCCCCCTCCGTCCCTCACTCCCCCCCCTCCCCCCTTTTCCCCCCCCCTCCCCCCTTTCCCCCCCTCCCCTTTCCCCCCCTCCCCCATTTGCCCCTTCCTCACTCCCACCCCCTCCCCCTTTACCCCCCTCCCCTTCCCCCCCCTCCCCCCTTTGCCCCCCCTCCCCTTTTGCCCCCCTCCCCCCTTTGCCCCTTCCTCACTCCCACCCCCTCCCCCTTTACCCCCCTCCCCTTCCCTCCTCCCCCCCCTTTGCCCCTCCCTCCCCTTTTGCCCCCCCACCTCCCCCTTTGCCCCTCCCTCACTCCCACCCCCCTCCCCTCTTTGCCCCCCCTCCCCTTCCCCCCCTCCTTTGCCCCTCCCCCCCTCCCCCCCTCCCACCCCTCCCCCTTTACCCCCTCTCCCCTCCACTTCTCCTCCCCTTCCCCCCCCTTGCCCCCTCTCCCCTTCCCCCCTCCCCCCTTTGCCCCCCCTCCCCTTCCCCCCTCCCCCCTTTGCCCCCTTCCCTTCCCCCCCCTCCCCCATTTGCCCCTCCCTCACTCCCACCCCCCTCCCCTCTTTGCCCCCCCTCCCTCTTTGCCCCCCCTCCCCCTTTCCCCCCCTCCCCTTCCCCCCCCTCCCCCTTTGCCCCTCCCTCACTCCCACCCCCCTCCCCTCTTTGCCCCCCCTCCCTCTTTGCCCCCCCTCCCCCTTTCCCCCCCTCCCCTTCCCCCCCCTCCCCCCTTTGCCCCTCCCTCACTCCCACCCCCCCTCCCCCTCCCCTTTCCCCCCCTCCCCCCTTTGCCCCCCCCTCCCCTTTCCCCCCCCCCCTTTGCCCCCCCTCCCTCCCCCCCCTCCCCCCTTTCCCCCCCTCCCCCCTTTGCCCCTCCCTCACTCCCCCCCTCCCCTTTTGCCCCCCCTCCCCCCTTCCCCCCCTCCCCTTTCCCCCCCACCTCCCCCTTTGCCCCCCCTCCCCTTTCCCCCCCTCCCCCTTTTGCCCCCCCCCCCCCTTTGCCCCTCCCTCCCTCCCCCCCCCTCCCCCGTTCCCCCCCCCCCCCCCTCACCGAACCACGTGATGTGTTTGTCCCCCCAGGGCCGCCGGGGGGGTCCCTCGCCCACCCCCCTGCAGGGGGTCCTCCAGAAGGTGGTGACGTTGGCCCCGAGGTGGAAATCCGCGCGGCGCAGCAGGCGCAGCCCCCCCAGGCTCTCCTTGGCTGAGGGGGCAACGGCAGCCGCTGGCACTGGGAACGACTGGGAGGGACTGGGAGCGGGGCGGGAGCGGGGCGGGACTGGGACGGGACTGGGGTGGGACTGGGATGGGACTGGGAGGGACTGGGATGGGACTGGAGTGGGACTGGGAGTGGGAGGGACTGGGATGGGACTGGGACGGGACCGGGATGGGACTGGGATGGGACTGGGACTGGAGGGACTGGGATGGGACTGGAAGCGGGGCGGGACCGGGACGGGACTGGGATGGGACTGGAGTGGGACTGGGAGCAGGGTGGGACCGGGACTGGGAGGGGACTGGAGTGGGACTGGGAGGGTCTGGGATGGGACTGGGATGGACTGGGATGGGACTGGGACGGACTGGGATGGGACTGGGATGGGACTGGGATGGGACTGGGACGGGACCGGGATGGGACTGGGAGCGGGGCGGGACCGGGACGGGGACTGGAGTGGGACTGGGATGGGACTGGGACGGGACCAGGAGCGGGGCGGGACCGGGACGGGACCGGGAGAGGACTGGGATGGGACTGGAGTGGGACTGGGAGGGACTGGGATGGGACTGGGAGCGGGGCGGGACCGGGACGGGACCGGGAGAGGACTGGGATGGGACTGGAGTGGGACTGGGAGGGACTGGGATGGGACTGGGAGCGGGGCGGGACCGGGACGGGACTGGGACGGGACTGGGATGGGACTGGCATGGGACTGGGAGGGACTGGGAGCGGGGCGGGACCGGGACGGGACTGGGGTGGGACTGGGATGGGACTGGGAGCGGGGCGGGACTGGGATGGGACTGGGAGGGACTGGGATGGGACTGGGATGGGACTGGGAGCGGGGCGGGACCGGGATGGGACTGGGAGGGACTGGGATGGGACTGGGAGCGGGGCGGGACCGGGACGGGACTGGGGATGGGACTGGGAGCGGGGCGGGACTGGGATGGGACTGGGAGGGACTGGGAGGGACTGGGATGGGACTGGGATGGGACTGGGAGCGGAGCGGGACCGGGACGGGACCGGGAAGGGACTGCGATGGGACTGGAAGTAGGACTGGGACGGGACTGGGATGGGACCGGGACGGGACCGGGAGAGGACTGGGATGGGACTGGAGTGGGACTGGGATAGGACTGGGATCGGGGCGGGACCGGGACGGGACTGGGACGGGACTGGGATGGGAATGGGAGGGACTGGGAGCGGGGCGGACCGGGACGGGACCGGGAGGGGACTGGGATGGGACTGGGAGTGGGACTGGGACGGGACTAGGGTGGGACTGGGAGCGGGACGGGAGCGGGACGGGACCGGGAGGGGACTGGGATGGGACTGGAGTGGGACTGGGAGGGACTGGGATGGGACTGGGAGCGGGGCGGGACCGGGACGGGACTGGGACGGGACTGGGATGGGACTGGGAGGGACTGGGATGGGACTGGGAGGACTGGGAGCGGGGCGGGACCGGGAGGGGACCGGGAGGGGACTGGGATGGGACTGGGAGTGGGAGTGGGAGAGACTGGGATGAACTGGGAGCAGGGCGGGACCGGGATGGGACCGGGAGGGGACTGGGATGGGACTGGGAGCGGGGCGGGACCGGGACGGGACTGGGGTGGGACTGGGACGGGACTGGGATGGGACTGGGACGGGACCGGGATGGGACTGGGAGCGGGGTGGGACTGGGATGGGGACCGGGACGGGACCGGGACGGGACTGGGATGGGACTGGGATGGGACTGGGAGTGGGACTGGGAGTGGGACTGGAAGGGACTGGGAGCGGGGCGGGACCGGGACGGGACTGGAGTGGGACTGGGATGGGACTGGGAGGGACTGGGATGGGACTGGAGTGGGACTGGGAGGGACTGGGACGAGACGAGGATGGGACTGGGAAGGGACTGGGAGCGGGGTGGGAGAGACTGTGAGGGACTGGGAGTGACTGGAAGGGACTGGGAGGGCATTGGGCTGGGGATTTGAGGACAATTAGAGGGAGTGGGAGGGACTGGGAGGGGATTGGGAGGTACTGGGAGGCACTGGGAGGCAGTGGGAGGGACTGGGAGGGGATTGGGAGGCACTGGGAGCGAGGCGGGACCGGGATGGGACCGGGAGGGGACTGGGATGGGAGTGGGATGGGACTGGGAGCGGGGCGGGACCGGGATGGGACTGGAGTGGGACTGGGATGGACTGGGATGGGATTGGAAGGGACTGGGATGGACTGGGATGGGATTGGAAGGGACTGGGGTAGGACTGGGAGGGACTGGGATGGACTGGGGTGGGACTGGGATGGACTGGGAGGGACTGTAGTGGGACTGGGAGCGGGGTGGGACCGGGATGGAATGGGTATGGGACTGGGATGGGACTGGGGTGGGACTGGGATGGGACTGGAGTGGGACTGGGAGGGACTGGGAGAGACTGGGAGCGGGGCGGGAGCGGGACTGGATGGGACTTGGAGTGGGAGTGGGAGGGACTGGGATGGACTGGGATGGGACTGGGAGTGGGACTGGGAGGGACTGGGATGGGACTGGGAGCGGGGCGGGACCGGGATAGGACTGGAGTGGGACTGGGATGGGACTGGGAGGGACTGGGATGGGACTGGAGTGGGACTGGGATGGGACTGGGACGGACTGGGAGCTGGGTGGGACCGGGACGGGATGGGACTGGGATGGGACTGGGAGGGACTGGGACGGGACGAGGGTGGGATTGGGAAGGGACTGGGAGCGGGGTGGACCGGGACGGGACCGGGAGGGGACTGGATGGGACTGGAGTGGGACTGGGAGGGACTGGGACGGGACTGGAGTGGGACTGGGAGCAGGGCGGGACCGGGACGGGACCGGGATGGGACTGGAGTGGGACTGGGAGGAACTGGGACGGGACTGGGAGCAGGGCGGGACCGAGACGGGACCGGGATGGGACTGGGATGGACTGGGATGGGCCCTCCGGCCCCGCCCCCCGCTCTGGCCACGCCCCCGCCCACTCTGGCCCCGCCCCTTTCCCCACCCCCGGCCACGCCCCTTTCCCCATTCAACCCTCCCCCTCTGGCCCCGCCCCTTTCCCCATTCCCACCCCCTCCCGCTCTAGCCCCGCCCCCCGCCCTAGCCCCGCCCCTTTCCCCGGCAACCCTCCTATTTGGCCCCGCCCCCTTTTCCCATTCACGGCCCCGCCCCTGGCCCCGCCCCTTTGCTCGTCCCCCCATTTGGCCCCGCCCCCCTTTTCCCATTCCCGGCCCCGCCCCTGGCCCCGCCCCTTTCCTCGTTAACCCTCCGATTTGGCCCCGCCCCCTTTTCCCATTCCCGGCTCCGTCCCCGCCCCTGGCCCCGCCCCCGGGCACTGGCCCCGCCCCTTTCCTCGTTAACCGTCCGATTTGGCCCCGCCCCCTTTTCCCATTCCCGGCCCCGCCCCCCCCGCCCCTGGCCCCGCCCCCCGCCCTAGCCCCGCCCCTTTCCCCGGCAACCCTCCTATTTGGCCCCGCCCCCTTTTCCCATTCCCGACCCCGCCCCTGGCCCCGCCCCTTTCCTTGTTCCCCATTTGGCCCCGCCCCCTTTCCCATTCCCGGCCCCGCCCCCCCCCCCGCCCCGGCCCCGCCCCTTTCCTCGTTAACCCTCCGATTTGGCCCCGCCCCCTTTTCCCATTCTCGGCCCCGGCCCCGCCCCCCGGGCCCTGGCCCCGCCCCCGGGCCCTGGCCCCGCCCCTTTCCTCGTTAACCCTCCGATTTGGCCCCGCCCCCTTTTCCCGTTCCCGGCCCCGTCCCCGCCCCTGGCCCCGCCCCCCAGTCCTGGCCCCGCCCCCCGGCCCTGGCCCCGCCCACCTTCGGGCAGGTAGAGGTAGACCAGGAGGTTGCGGTCGCGGTCGGACACTGCGGGGACACAGAGGGACCCCTTGGGGAGGGGGAACCCCCGGGAGAGACCCCCAGGAGAGACCCCAAAACCCCCACGGGGACCCCAAAACCTCCCCCGGGGACCCCCAAACTCCCCCGGGGACCCAAAACCCACTTCTGGGGACCCCAAAACCTCCCCGGGGACCCCAAAACCTCCCCGGGGGACCCAAAAACCTCACCGGGGACCCCCAAATCCCCCCGGGGGACCCCAAAACCTCCCCGGGGACCCCAAACTCCCCCGGGGACCCCCAAACCCTGGGGACCCCAAACTCTCCCGGGGACCCCCAAACCCCCCACCGGGGACCCCAAAACCTCCCCGGGGACCCCCAAACTCCCCCGGGGACCCAAAACCCACTTCTGGGGACCCCAAAACCTCCCCGGGGACCCCCAAACCCTCCCGGGGGACCCCAAACCCCCCCCCCCCGGGGACCCCAAAAACCTCCTGGGGACCCCAAAACCTCCCCGGGGGACCCAAAAACCACTTCTGGGGACCCCAAACCCCCTCTTGATGCCCCCAAACCCCCTCCTGGTGCCCCCAAATCCCCTCCTGGTGCCCCCAAACCCCCTCTTGATGCCCCCAAACCCCTTCTTGATGACCTCCAGGACCCCTGTGGTGACCCCAAACCCTTTTGATGCCCCCAAACCCCCTCCTGATGCCCCCAAACCCTCTCCTGATGCCCCCAAACCCCCTCTTGATGACCTCATACCCCTCTTGATGCCCCCAAACCCCCTCCTGGTGACCCCAAAACCTCCTCTGATGACCTCCAGGACCCCTGTGGTGACCCCAAACCCCCTCCTGGTGACCCCAAACCCCCTCTTGATGCCCCCAAACCCCCTCCTGATGCCCCCAAACCCCCTCCTGATTCCCCCAAACCCCCTCCTGATGCCCCCAAACCCCCTCCTGGTGCCCCCAAACCCCCTCCTGGTGCCCCCAAACCCCCTCTTGATGACCTCCAGGACCCCTGTGGTGACCCCAAACCCTTTTGATGCCCCCAAACCCCCTCCTGGTGACCCCAAACCCCCTCTTGATGCCCCCAAACCCCCTCCTGGTGACCCCAAAACCTCCTCTGATGACCTCCAGGACCCCTCCTGATGACCCCAAAACCTCCTCTGATGACCCCAAACCCCCTCTTGATGCCCGCAAACCCCCTCTGATGCCCCCAACCCCGTTCCTGGTGACCCCAAACACCCCCCTGGTGACCCCAAACCCCCTCTGATGCCCCCAAATCCCCTCTTGATGACCCCAAATCCCCTCCAGGTGACCCCAAACCCCCTCCTGATGCCCCCAAACCCCCTCTGATGCCCCCAAACCCCCTCCTGGTGCCCCCAAACCCCCTCCGATGCCCCCAAACCCCCTCCTGGTGCCCCCAAACCCCCTCCTGGTGCCCCCAAACCCCCTCCTGGTGCCCCCAAACCCCCTCCTGATGCCCCCAAACCCCCTCTTGATGACCTCCAGGACCCCTGTGGTGACCCCAAACCCTTTTGATGCCCCCAAACCCCCTCTGATGCCCCCAAACCCCCTCTGATGCCCCCAAACCCCCTCTTGATGACCCCAAATCCCCTCCAGGTGACCCCAAACCCCCTCCTGATGCCCCCAAACCCCCTCTTGATGCCCCCAAACCCCCTCCTGGTGCCCCCAAACCCCCTCTTGATGCCCCCAAACCCCCTCTGATGCCCCCAAACCCCCTCTTGATGCCCCCAAACCCCCTCTGATGCCCCCAAACCCCTTCCTGGTGACCCCAAACACCCCCTCTGATGCCCCCAAACCCCCTCCTGGTGCCCCCAAACCCCCTCCTGGTGACCCCAAAACCTCCTCTGATGACCTCCAGGACCCCTGTGGTGACCCCAAACCCCCTCCTGATGCCCCCAAACCCCCTCTTGATGCCCCCAAACCCCCTCCTGGTGCCCCCAAACCTCCTCTTGATGCCCCCAAACCCCCTCCTGGTGACCCCAAAACCTCCTCTGATGACCTCCAGGACCCCTGTGGTGACCCCAAACCCCCTCCTGGTGACCCCAAACCCCCTCTTGATGCCCCCAAACCCCCTCCTGATGCCCCCAAACCCCCTCCTGATTCCCCAAACCCCCTCCTGATGCCCCCAAACCCCCTCCTGGTGCCCCCAAACCCCCTCCTGGTGCCCCCAAACCCCCTCTTGATGCCCCCAAACCCCCTCTTGATGACCTCCAGGACCCCTGTGGTGACCCCAAACCCTTTTGATGCCCCCAAACCCCCTCCTGGTGACCCCAAACCCCCTCTTGATGCCCCCAAACCCCCTCCTGGTGACCCCAAAACCTCCTCTGATGACCTCCAGGACCCCTCCTGATGACCCCAAAACCTCCTCTGATGACCCCAAACCCCCTCTTGATGCCCCCAAACCCCCTCTGATGCCCCCAACCCCGTTCCTGGTGACCCCAAACACCCCCCTGGTGACCCCAAACCCCCTCTGATGCCCCCAAATCCCCTCTTGATGACCCCAAATCCCCTCCAGGTGACCCCAAACCCCCTCCTGATGCCCCCAAACCCCCTCTGATGCCCCCAAACCCCCTCCTGGTGCCCCCAAACCCCCTCCTGATGCCCCCAAACCCCCTCCGATGCCCCCAAACCCCTTCCTGATGCCCCCAAACCCCCTCCTGGTGCCCCCAAACCCCCTCCTGGTGCCCCCAAACCCCCTCCTGGTGCCCCCAAACCCCCTCTTGATGACCTCCAGGACCCCTGTGGTGACCCCAAACCCTTTTGATGCCCCCAAACCCCCTCTGATGCCCCCAAACCCCTTCCTGGTGCCCCCAAACCCCCTCTGATGCCCCCAAACCCCCTCTTGATGACCCCAAATCCCCTCCAGGTGACCCCAAACCCCCTCCTGATGCCCCCAAACCCCCTCTTGATGCCCCCAAACCCCCTCCTGGTGCCCCCAAACCCCCTCTTGATGCCCCCAAACCCCCTCTGATGCCCCCAAACCCCTTCCTGGTGACCCCAAACACCCCCTCTGATGCCCCCAAACCCCCTCCTGGTGCCCCCAAACCCCCTCCTGGTGACCCCAAAACCTCCTCTGATGACCTCCAGGACCCCTGTGGTGACCCCAAACCCCCTCCTGATGCCCCCAAACCCCCTCTTGATGCCCCCAAACCCCCTCCTGGTGCCCCCAAACCCCCTCTTGATGCCCCCAAACCCCCTCCTGGTGACCCCAAAACCTCCTCTGATGACCTCCAGGACCCCTGTGGTGACCCCAAACCCCCTCCTGGTGCCCCCAAACCCCCTCTGATGCCCCCAAACTCCCTCCTGATGCCCCCAAACCCCCTCTTGATGCCCCCAAACCCCCTCCTGGTGCCCCCAAACCCCCTCTGATGCCCCCAAACCCCCTCCTGATACCCCCAAACCCCCTCCTGATGCCCCCAAACCCCCTCCTGGTGCCCCCAAACCCCCTCTTGATGCCCCCAAACCCCCTCCTGGTGCCCCCAAACCCCCTCTTGATGCCCCCAAACCCCCTCTTGATGACCTCCAGGACCCCTGTGGTGACCCCAAACCCTTTTGATGCCCCCAAACCCCCTCCTGATGCCCCCAAACCCCCTCCTGATGCCCCCAAACCCCCTCCTGGTGACCCCAAAACCTCCTCTGATGACCTCCAGGACCCCTGTGGTGCCCCCAAACCTCCTCCTGATGCCCCCAAACCCCCTCCTGATACCCCCAAACCCCCTCCCCACCTCCCCCCCCCCCCCTTTTTTACCCAAGAAGCCCAGTTGGGCGCCGTCCACCATGAAGTCGACGCCGTAGACCTCCAAGGGTTTGGCGTCCTACGAAGAAGAAGAAGGAGATGAGGAAGAGGAGGAGGAAGGAGAAGACCCTTCCCCAAAAGGAAGCTTTGGGGGGCCCTGGGGTGGTCCTGGAGACCCCTCCCCTGACCCGGCTGACGAGGGACAGGGTCTTGCTGTCCTCCTGGTAGCGGAGGAGGGAGATGCTCTTCATGAGGTCGGCGGCCAGGATGAAGCTCTTGACGCTGATCATCTGGTGGATGTAGAGCTGGGTGTCGATGAAGGCCATCCCCGTCAGCTCGTGGTCCTTCAGGCTCCACAGGAAGATCTGGGGAGGGGACAGGAGATGGGGACACGGCGGGGAAAGGGGTGGGAGGGAGCTTAAAAGGAGGTGGAGGCACCAGAAAAGGTCTTGGAGGCACCAGAAAAGGTCTTGGAGAGACCAGAAAGGAGTTGGAGGCACCAGAAAAGGTCTTGGAGGCACCAAAAGAGGTCTTGGAGAGACCAAAAAGGTCTTGGAGAGACCAGAAAGGAGTTGGAGGCACCAGAAAAGGTCTTGGAGAGACCAAAAAAGGAGTTGGAGAGACCAAAAAGGAGTTGGAGGCACCAGAAAAGGTCTTGGAGGCACCAAAAAAGGTCTTGGAGAGACCAAAAAAGGAGGTGGAGAGACCAGAAAGGAGGTGGAGAGACCAAAACAGGAGTTGGAGGCACCAGAAAAGGTCTTGGAGAGACCAAAAAAGGTGTTCAAGAGACCAAAAGGAGGTGGAGAGACCAAAAAAGGAGTTGGAGGCACCAGAAAAGGTCTTGGAAGCACCAAAAAAGGTCTCAGAGAGACCAAAAAAGGAGGTGGAGAGACCAGAAAAGGTCTTGGAGAGACCAGAAAAGGTCTTGGAGAGACCAAAAAGGAGTTGAAGGCACCATAAAAGGCCTTGGAGGCACCAGAAAAGGTCTTGGAAGCACCAGAAAAGGTCTTGGAGAGACCAGAAAGGAGCTGGAGGCACCATAAAAGGTCTTGGAAGCACCAGAAAATGTCTTGGAGAGACCAAAAAGGAGGTGGAGAGACCAGAAAAGGAGTTGGAGGCACCAAAAATGAGTTGGAGAGACCTTGGAAGGTCTTGGAGAGACCAGAAAAGGTCTGGGAGAGACCAAAAAGGAGTTGGAGGCACCAGAAAAGGAGGTGGAGAGACCAGAAAAGGTCTTGGAGAGACCAGAAAAGGAGGTGGAGAGACCAAAAAAGGAGTTGGAGGCACCAGAAAAGGTCTTGGAGGCACCAAAAGAGGTCTTGGAGAGACCAAAAAGGTCTTGGAGAGACCAAAAAAGAGTTGAAGGCACCATAAAAGGTCTTGGAGGCACCAGAAAAGGTCTTGGAGAGACCAAAAAAGGTCTTGGAGAGACCAAAAAGGAGTTGAAGGCACCATAAAAGGTCTTGGAGGCACCAGAAAAGGTCTTGGAGAGAACAAAAAAGGTCTTGAAGAGACCAAAAAGGACTTGCAGAGAACAGAAAAGGTCTTGGAGAGACCAAAAAAGGTGTTCAAGAGACCAAAAGGAGGTGGAGAGACCAAAAAAGGAGTTGGAGGCACCATAAAAGGTCTTGGAGGCACCAGAAAAGGTCTTGGAGAGACCAAAAAGGTCTTGGAGGCACCATAAAAGGTCTTGGAGAGACCAAAAAGGAGTTGAAGGCACCATAAAAGGTCTTGGAGACACCAGAAAAGGTCTTGGAGAGACCAAAAAAGGAGGTGGAGAGACCATAAAACCTTGAGGAACATCTCTGGGGACATCTCAAAGGGCTTGGAGAGACATCAAAAGGAGGTGGAGGCACCAGAAAAGGAGTGGAGAGACCAGAAAAGGAGGTGGAGAGACCAAAAATGGTCTTGGAGAGACCAGAAAAGGAGGTGGAGAGACCAAAAAAGGAGTTGGAGGCACCATAAAAGGTCTTGGAAGCACCATAAAAGGTCTTGGAGAGACCAAAAAAGGAGGTGGAGAGACCAGAAAGGAGGTGGAGAGACCAAAACAGGAGTTGGAGGCACCAGAAAAGGTCTTGGAGAGACCAGAAAAGGAGGTGGAGAGACCAAAAAAGGAGTTGAAGGCACCATAAAAGGTCTTGAAGGCACCAGAAAAGGTCTTGGAGAGACCAAAAAAGGAGGTGGAGAGACCAAAAAGGAGTTGGAGAGACCAAAAATGGTCTTGGAGAGACCAGAAAAGGAGGTGGAGAGACCAAAAAAGGAGTTGGAGGCACCATAAAAGGCCTTGGAGGCACCAGAAAAGGCCTTGGAGGCACCAGAAAAGGTCTTGGAGAGACCAAAAAAGGAGTTGGAGAGACCAAAAAGGAGTTGGAGGCACCAGAAAAGGTCTTGGAGAGACCAAAAAAGGAGTTGGAGAGACCAAAAAGGAGTTGGAGGCACCAGAAAAGGTCTTGGAGAGACCAAAAAAGGTCTTGGAGAGACCAAAAAGGAGTTGGAGGCACCAGAAAAGGTCTTGGAGGCACCAAAAAAGGTCTTGGAGAGACCAAAAAAGGTCTTGGAGAGACCAGAAAAGGAGTTGGAGAGACCAAAAAGGAGTTGGAGGCACCAGAAAAGGAGGTGGAGAGACCAAAAATGGTCTTGGAGAGACCAGAAAAGGAGGTGGAGAGACCAAAAAAGGAGTTGGAGGCACCAGAAAAGGTCTTGGAGGCACCAAAAAAGGTCTTGGAGAGACCAAAAAGGAGTTGGAGGCACCAGAAAAGGTCTTGGAGAGACCAAAAAGGAGTTGAAGGCACCATAAAAGGTCTTGGAGGCACCAGAAAAGGTCTTGGAGAGAACAAAAAAGGTCTTGGAGAGACCAAAAAGGAGTTGAAGGCACCATAAAAGGCCTTGGAGGCACCAGAAAAGGTCTTGGAAGCACCAGAAAAGGTCTTGGAGAGACCAGAAAGGAGTTGGAGGCACCAGAAAAGGTCTTGGAGGCACCAAAAGAGGTCTTGGAGGCACCAGAAAAGGTCTTGGAGACACCAGAAAAGGTCTTGGAGAGACCAAAAAAAGGTGTTCAAGAGACCAAAAGGAGGTGGAGAGACCAGAAAAGGAGTTGGAGGCACCAAAAAAGGTCTTGGAGGCACCAGAAAAGGTCTTGGAGAGACCAAAAAGGAGTTGGAGGCACCAGAAAAGGTCTTGGAGAGAACAAAAAAGGTCTTGGAGAGACCAAAAAAGGAGTTGAAGGCACCATAAAAGGCCTTGGAGGCACCAGAAAAGGTCTTGGAGAGACCAAAAAAGGAGGTGGAGAGACCAAAAATGAGTTGGAGAGACCAAAAAAGGTCTTGGAGAGACCAAAAAGGAGTTGGAGGCACCATAAAAGGTCTTGGAGGCACCAAAAAAGGTCTTGGAGGCACCAAAAAAGGTCTTGGAGAGACCAAAAAAGGAGTTGGAGAGACCAAAAAGGAGTTGGAGGCACCAGAAAAGGTCTTGGAGGCACCAGAAAAGGTCTTGGAGAGACCAAAAAGGAGTTGGAGGCACCATAAAAGGCCTTGGAGGCACCATAAAAGGTCTTGGAGGCACCAGAAAAGGTCTTGGAGAGACCAAAAAAGGAGGTGGAGAGACCAAAAAAGGAGGTGGAGAGACCAAAAATGAGTTGGAGAGACCAAAAAAGGTCTTGGAGAGACCAAAAAGGAGTTGGAGGCACCATAAAAGGTCTTGGAGTGACCAAAAAAGGAGGTGGAGAGACCAAAAAGGAGTTGGAGAGACCAAAAATGGTCTTGGAGACACCAGAAAAGGTCTTGGAGAGACCAAAAAAGGTGTTCAAGAGACCAAAAGGAGGTGGAGAGACCAGAAAAGGAGTTGGAGGCACCAGAAAAGGTCTTGGAGAGACCAGAAAACCTTGAGGAACATCTCTGGGGTCACCTCGAAGGTCTTGGAGACACCAAACCCCCCCTTGGAGGGACCTCAAAACCCCCAGATCCCCTTCAACCCCTCTTTTCCTGCCCCTAAAGCCCCTTTTACCCCCCCAGACCCCCTTTAATCCCCCCCAGACCCCCTTCAATCCCCCTTTTCCTGCCCCTAAAGCCCCTTTTACCCCCCAAGACTCCCTTTAACCCCCCCAAGCCCCCTTCAATCCCCCTTTTACTGCCCCTAAACCCCCTTTTACCCCCCCAAACCCCCTTTAATCCCCCTTTTACTGCCCTTAAACCCCCTTTTACCCCCCCCAGACCCCCTTCAACCCCCCTTTTACTGCCACTAAAGCCCCTTTTACCCCCCAGACCCCCTTTTACCCCCCCAAACCCCCTTAAATCCCCCTTTTACTGCCCCTAAAGCCCCTTTTATACCCCCCAAACCCCCTTTAAATCCCCCTTTTCCTGCCCCTAAAGCCCCTTTTACCCCCCCAAACCCCCTTTAACCCCCCTTTAACTGCCCCTAAAGCCCCTTTTACCCCCCCAGATCCCCTTCAATCCCCCTTTTCCTGCCCCTAAAGCCCCTTTTACCCCCCCAGATCCCCTTTAATCCCCCCCAAACCCCCTTCAACCCCCCTTTTACTGCCCCTAAAGCCCCTTTTACCCCCCCAGACCCCCTTCAACCCCCCTTTTACTGCCCCTAAACCACCTTTTACCCCCCAGACCCCCTTTAATCCCCCTTTTCCTGCCCCTAAAGCCCCTTTTACCCCCCCAGACCCCCTTCAATCCCCCTTTTCCTGCCCCTAAAGCCCCTTTTACCCACCCCAGACCCCCTTTTACCCCCCCAAACCCCCTTCATTCCCCCTTTTCCTGCCCCTAAACCCCCTTTTACCCCCCCAGACCCCCTTCAACCCCCCTTTTACTGCCCCTAAACCCCCTTTTACCCCCCCAGACCCCCTTCAACCCCCCTTTTACTACCCCCAACCCCCCTTTTACCCACCCCAGACCCCCTTTTACCCCCCCAAACCCCCTTCAATCCCCCTTTTCCTGCCCCTAAACCCCCTTTTACCCCCCCAGACCCCCTTTAATCCCCCCAAACCCCTTCAATCCCCCTTTTACTGCCCCTAAACCCCCTTTTACCCCCCCAGATCCCCTTCAATCCCCCTTTTCCTGCCCCTAAAGCCCCTTTTACCCCCCCAAACCCCCTTCAATCCCCCTTTTACTGCCCCTAAACCACCTTTTACCCCCCCAGACCCCCTTCAACCCCCCTTTTCCTGCCCCTAAAGCCCCTTTTACCCCCCCAGATCCCCTTTAATCCCCCCAAACCCCCTTCACCCCCCCTTTTCCTGCCCCTAAACCCCCTTTTACCCCCCCAAACCCCCTTCAATCCCCCTTTTACTGCCTCTAAACCCCCTTTTACCCCCCCAGACCCCCTTCAATCCCCCTTTTCCTGCCCCTAAAGCCCCTTTTACCCCCCCAGACCCCCTTTAATCCCCCCCAAACCCCCTTCAATCCCCCTTTTACTGCCCCTAAACCCCCTTTTACCCCCCCAGACCCCCTTCAACCCCCCTTTTACTGCCCCTAAAGCCCCTTTTACCCCCCAAACCCCCTTCAACCCCTCTTTTCCTGCCCCTAAACCCCCTTTTTACCCACCCCAGACCTCCTTTTACCCCCCCAAACCCCCTTCAACCCCCCTTTTCCTGCCCCTAAAGCCCCTTTTACCCCCCCAGATCCCCTTTAATCCCCCCAAACCCCTTTCAATCCCCCTTTTACTGCCCCTAAACCCCCTTTTACCCCCCCAGACCCCCTTCAACCCCCCTTTTACTGCCCCTAAACCACCTTTTACCCCCCCAGACCCCCTTCAACCCCCCTTTTCCTGCCCCTAAAGCCCCTTTTACCCCCCCAGATCCCCTTTAATCCCCCCCAAACCCCCTTTAATCCCCCTTTTCCTGCCCCTAAAGCCCCTTTTACCCCCCCAGATCCCCTTTAATCCCCCCCAAACCCCCTTTAAATCCCCCTTTTCCTGCCCCTAAAGCCCCTTTTACCCCCCCAGACCCCCTTCACCCCCTTTTCCTGCCCCTAAAGCCCCTTTTACCCCCCCAGATCCCCTTTAATCCCCCCCAAACCCCCTTTAATCCCCCTTTTCCTGCCCCTAAAGCCCCTTTTACCCCCCCAGACCCCCTTCAATCCCCCTTTTCCTGCCCCTAAAGCCCCTTTTACCCACCCCAGACCCCCTTTTACCCCCCCAAACCCCCTTCATTCCCCCTTTTACTGCCCCTAAACCCCCTTTTACCCCCCCAGACCCCCTTCAACCCCCCTTTTACTGCCCCTAAAGCCCCTTTTACCCCCCCAGACCCCCTTCAACCCCCCTTTTACTGCCCCTAAAGCCCCTTTTACCCCCCCAGACTCCCTTTAATCCCCCCAAACCCCCTTCAACCCCCCTTTTACTGCCCCTAAACCCCCTTTTACCCCCCCAGACCCCCTTCAACCCCCCTTTTACTACCCCCAAACCCCCTTTTACCCCCCCAGACCCCCTTCAATCCCCCCCAAACCCCCTTCAATCCCCCTTTTACTGCCCCCAAACCCCCTTTTACCCACCCCAGACCCCCTTTTACCCCACAAACCCCCTTCAATCCCCCTTTTACTGCCCCTAAACCCCCTTTTACCCCCCAGACCCCCTTCAACCCCCCTTTTCCTGCCCCTAAAGCCCTTTTTACCCCCCAGACCCCCTTTTACCCCCCCAGACCCCCTTCAACCCCCCTTTTACCCACCCCAGACCCCCTTTTACCCCCCCAAACCCCCTTCAACCCCCCTTTTCCTGCCCCTAAACCCCCTTTTACCCCCCCAGACCCCTTTCAACCCCCCTTTTACTGCCCCTAAAGCCCCTTTTACCCCCCAGACCCCCTTTAATCCCCCCCAAACCCCCTTCAATCCCCCTTTTACTGCCACTAAAGCCCTTTTACCCCCCAGACCCCCTTTAATCCCCCCCAAACCCCCTTCAATCCCCCTTTTAAAGCCCCTAAATCCCCTTTTACCCCCCCAAACCCCTTTAACCCCCCTTTTCCTTCCCCTAAAGCCCCTTTCCCCCCCCAGCCCCCCCTTTTTGCCCCCCCTTTGCCCCGTGCCCCCACCTTCTGCCCGATGGCCGACACCAGGTACCCGTGGCAGTGGCAGAGGGCGGTGACCGGACCCTTCTGCTCCTTCTCGTAGAGAACCTTGAACTTGTTCTTGGTCAGGGGCTGCCCTGGCTCGGGCACCACCTCGATCACATCCAGGATCAGGATCTGGGGGGGGGGGGGGACACAGGGGGAACCCCAAAACTGACCACGGGCACCCGAAACGGCTCACGGGGACACAAAAAGGGCTCCAAGGGACCCAAACGGGGCTCCAAGGGACCTAAAAAGGGCTCAAAGGGACCCAAAAGGGCTCGAAGGGACATAAAAAGGGATCAAAGGGACACAAAAAGGGCTCAAAGAGACCCAAAAAGGGCTCAAAGGGCATCAAAGGGACCAAAAAAGGGCTCAAAGGGACCTGAAAAAGGCTCCAAGGGACCCAAAAAGGGCTCAAAGGGACCCAAAAAGGGCTCAAAGGGACCTAAAAATAGGTCAAAGGGACCCCAAAAGGGCTCAAGGGACACAAAAGGGGTTCAAAGGGACCTAAAAAGGGGTCAAAGGGACTCAAAAAGGGATCAAAGGGAAAAAAAAGGGCTCAAAGGGACCTGAAAAAGGCTCCAAGGGACCCAAAAAGGGCTCAAAGGGACATAAAAAGGGATCAAAGGGACACAAAAAGGGCTCAAAGGGACCCAAAAAGGGCTCAAAGGGCATCAAAGGGACGGAAAAAGGGCTCAAAGGGACCTGAAAAAGGCTCCAAGGGACCCAAAAAGGGCTCAAAGGGACCAAAAAAGGGCTCAAAGGGACCAAAAAAGGGCTCAAAGGGACATAAAAAAGGATCAAAGTGACACAAAAAGGGCTCAAAGGGACACAAAAAGGGCTCAAAGGGACAAAAAGGGCTCAAAGGGACCCCAAAAGGGGTCAAAAGGACCTAAAAAGACCTCAAGGGACCCAAAAAGGGGTCAAAGGGACCCAAAAAGGGCTCAAAGGGACCCAAAAAAGGGCTCAAAGGGACATAAAAAGGGATCAAAGTGACACAAAAAGGGCTCAAAGGGACACAAAAAGGGCTCAAAGGGACAAAAAGGGCTCAAAGGGACCCCAAAAGGGGTCAAAAGGACCTAAAAAGACCTCAAGGGACCCAAAAAGGGATCAAAGTGACCCCAAAAGGGCTCAAAGGGACCCAAAAAGGGGTCAAAGGGAACTAAAAAAGGCTCAAAGGGACTCAAAAAGGGGTCAAAGGGACCTGAAAAGGGATCAAAGGGACCAAAAAAGGCCTCAAAGGGAATCAAAAGGACACAAAAAAGGATCAAAGGGACCAAAATGGGCTCAAGGGACACAAAAGGGGCTCCAGGGGACCTAAAAAGGGCTCAAAGGGACCTGAAAAGGGCTCGAAGGGACCCAAAAGGGAGCAAAGGGACCCAAAAAGTGCTCAAAGGGACCTAAAAAGGGCTCAAAGGGATCTAAAAGGGCTCAGGGACCCAAAAAGGGCTCAAAGGGACCCAAAAAGGGCTCAAAGGGACCTAAAAAGGGCTCAAAGGGACATAAAAAGGGATCAAAGTGACACAAAAAGGGGTCAAAGGGACCCAAAAAGGGGTCAAAGGGACATAAAATCGGCTCAAAACGACCTAAAAAGACCTCAAGGGACTCAAAAGGGCTCAAAGGGACTCAAAAAGGGCTCAAAGGGACTTTAAAAGGGGTCAAAGGGACCCCAAAAGGGGTCAAAAGGACCTAAAAAGACCTCAAGGGACCCAAAAAGGGGTCAAAGGGACCCAAAAAGGGCTCAAAGGGACCCAAAAAGGGGTCAAAGGGACCTAAAAGGGCTCAAAGGGTCTTTAAAAGGGGTCAAAGGGACCCAAAAAGGGGTCAAAGGGACCCAGGAGCCCCTGAACCCCCTCAGATGCCCCCCAAGACCCCCAGGAGCCCCTCAGCTCCCCAGAATCTCCCCCAGGAGCCCCCAAACCCCCCTCAGATGCCCCCGAACTGCCCCCAGGAGCCCCGAAACCTGACCCAGATGCCCCCAAACTGCCCCCAGATGCCCCCAAAGCCCCCCCAGATGCCCCCAACCCCCCCTCAGATGCCCCCAAACCCCCCCTCAGATGCCACCCAAGACCCCAGGAGCCCCTCAGCTCCCCAGAATCTCCCCCAGGAGCCCCCGAACTGCCCCCAGATGCCCCCAAAGCCCCCCCAGATGCCCCAAACCCCCCCCTCAGATGCCCCCAAACCCCCCTCAGATGCCCCCAACCCCCCCTCAGATGCCCCCAGCACACCCTCAGATGCCCTCCAAGACCCCCAGGAGCCCCCCAGCTCCCTCAAATCTCCCTCAGGAGACCCCAACCCCCCCTCAGATGCCCCAAAACCTCCCCCAGATGCCCCCAAATCCCCCTCAGATGCCCCCAGCACCCCCTCAGATGCCACCCAAGACCCCCAGGAGCCCCTCAGCTCCACAGAATCTCCCCCAGGAGCCCCCAAACTGCCCCAGATGCCCCCAGATCCCCCCCAGATGCCCCAGATCCCCCTCAGATGCCCCCAAACCCCCCTAAGATGCCCCCCAAGATCCCCAGAATCCCCTCAGCTCCCCTGAATCTCCCCCAGATGCCCCCAAACCCCCCTGAGATGCCCCCAACCCCCCCTCAGATGCCCCCAGCACCCCCTCAGATGCCCCCCAAGACCCCCAGGAGCCCCTCAGCTCCCCAGAACCTCCCCCAGGAGCCCCCAAACTGCCCCCAGATGCCCCCGAACCGCCCCCAGGAGCCCCCAAACCTCCCCCAGATGCCCCCAAACCTCCCCCAGATGCCCCCAAACCCCCCCCAGATTCCCCCAACCCCCCCTCAGATGCCCCCGACACCCCCTCAGATGCCACCCAAGACCCCCAGGAGCCCCTCAGCTCCCTCAAATCTCCCTCAGGAGACCCCAACCCCCACTCAGATGCCCCAAAACCTCCCCCAGATGCCCTCAACACCCCCCCAGATGCCCCCAACCCCCCCCTCAGATGCCCCCCAAGATCCCCAGAATCCCCTCAGCTCCCCAGAATCTCCCCCAGATGCCCCCAAACCCCCCTGAGATGCCCCCAAACCCCCCTCAGATGCCCCAACACCCCCTCAGATGCCCCCCAAGACCCCAGGAGCCCCTCAGCTCCCCAGAACCTCCCCCAGGAGCCCCCAAACTGCCCCCAGATGCCCCCGAACCGCCACCAGGAGCCCCAAACCGCCCCAGATGCCCCCAAACCCCCCCCAGATGCCCCCAACCCCCCCCCAGATGCCCCCAGCACCCCCTCAGATGCCCCCAACCCCCCCTCAGATGCCCCCACCCCCCCTCAGATGCCCCCAAACCCCCCTCAGATGCCACCCAAGACCCCCAGGAGCCCCTCAGCTCCCCAGAATCTCCCTCAGGAGCCCCCGAACTCCCCTCAGATGCCCCCAAACCCCCCTCAGATGCCCCCAACCCCCCTCAGATGCCCCAACCCCCCCCCCAGATGCCCCCAAATCCCCCTCAGATGCCCCCAAACCCCCCTCAGATGCCCCCAACCCCCCCTCAGATGCCCCCAGCACCCCCAAATATGCCACCCAAGACCCCCAGGAGCCCCCCAGCTCCCCAGAACCTCCCCCAGGAGCCCCCGAACTCCCCTCAGATGCCCCCGAACTGCCCCCAGGAGCCCCCAACCCCCCCCAGATGCCCCCAAACCTCCCCCAGATGCCCCCAACCCCCCCTCAGATGCCCCCAGCACCCCCTCAGATGCCCCCAACACCCCCCTCAGATGCCCCCAAACCCCCCTCAGATGCCACCCAAGACTCCCAGGAGCCCCTCAGCTCCCCAGAACCTCCCCCAGGAGCCCCCGAACTGCCCCCAGGAGCCCCCAAACCTCCCCCAGATACCCCCAAACTGCCCCCAGATGCCCCCAAACCCCCCTCAGATGCCCCCAACCCCCCCTCAGATGCCCCAACCCCCCCCTCAGATGCCCCCAGCACCCCCTCAGATGCCCCCAACACCCCCTCAGATGCACTCCAAGACCCCCAGGAGCCCCCCAGCTCCCCAGAATCTCCCCCAGATGCCCCCAAACCCCCCCCAGATGCCCCCAAATCCCCCTCAGATGCCCCCAAACCCCCCCAGATGCCCCCAAACCCCCCTCAGATGCCCCCAAAACCCCCTCAGATGCCCCCAGCACCCCCTCAGATGCCCCCCAAGACCCCCAGGAGCCCCTCAGCTCCCCAGAACCTCCCCCAGGAGCCCCCGAACTGCCCCCAGGAGCCCCCAAACCTCCCCCAGATGCCCCCGAACTGCCCCCAGATGCCCCCAAATCCCCCCCAGATGCCCCCAAACCCCCCCCAGATGCCCCCAACCCCCCCTGAGATGCCCCCAGCACCCCCTCAGATGCCACACAAGACCCCCAGGAGCCCCTCAGCTCCCCAGAATCTCCCCCAGGAGCCCCCGAACCTCCCCCAGATGCCCCCGAACCGCCCCCAGGAGCCCCCAAACCCCCCCCAGATGCCCCCAACCCCCCCTCAGATGCCCCCAACCCCCCCTCAGATGCCCCCAGCACCCCCTCAGATGCCCCCCAAGACCCCCAGGAGACCCTCAGCTCCCCAGAACCTCCCCCAGATGCCCCCGAACTGCCCCAGATGCCCCCAAATCCCCCTCAGATGCCCCCAAACCCCCCCCAGATGCCCCCCAACCCCCCCCAGATGCCCCCCCAGCTGCCCCCCCCTCTCACCCTGCCCCTGCAGGTGACCTCCTCGCCCTGCATGAGGCAGGTGCCCACGGCCACGTAGCCCTTCAGCCCCGACACCGTCTCCTCGCTGCGCAGCGACACCGTCTTCATGCACGTCACGTGCTCCCACTCCTCCAGGTCGATCCTGAGGGGCCCAGGACCCCCCCCGGGGGGGGTAAAAATGGGGTCGGGGGGGGGGCATTTCGGGGGGGTGGGGGAGATTTGGGGGGGTATTGGGGAGATTGGGGGGGTATTGGGGAGATTGGGGGGGTTTGAGAGGGAATTTGGGGGGTTTGAGGAGGGTTTGGGGGGGTTTTAGGGGGATTTGGGGGGGGGTTGGGGGGGTTTAGGGGGGATTGAAGGGCTTTGAGGGAGCAGGATGGGGCCCAGGACCCCCCCTGGGGGTAAAAATGGGGTCGGGGGGGGCATTTGGGGGGGATGGGGGAGATTTGGGGGGATTTGAGGGGGATTTGTGGGGTTTGAGGGGGATTTGGGGGGATTTGAGGAGGATTTGGTGGGGTTTGGGGGGGTTTGGGGGGGATTGAAGGGCTTTGAGGGAGCAGGATGGGGCCCAGGACCCCCCCAGGGGGTAAAAATGGGGTCGGGGGGGCATTTTGGGGGGGTTGAGGGGGATTTTGGGGGGTATTGGGGAGATTTGGGGGGTTTGAGAGGGAATTTGGGGGGTTTGAGGGGGATTTGGGGGGATTTTGGGGGGTTTTAGGGGGGTTTGGGGGGGATTGAAGGGCTTTGAGGGAGCAGGATGGTGCCCAGGACCCCCCCCACGGGGGTAAAAATGGGGTCGGGGGGGGCATTTGGGGGGGTTGAGGGGGATTTGGGGGGGTATTGGGGAGATTTGGGGGGTTTGAGGGGGGTTTGGGGGGGGATTGAAGGGCTTTGAGGGAGCAGGATGGGGCCCAGGACCCCCCCAGGGGGGTAAAAATGGGGTCGGGGGGGGCATTTGGGGGGGTGGGGGAGATTTGGGGGGGTTTGAGGGGGATTTGGGGGGTTTGAGGGGGATTTGGGGGGGTTTTAGGGGCGTTTGGGGGGGGATTGAAGGGCTTTGAGGGAGCAGGATGGGGCCCAGG
>JAUMJJ010001309.1:0-27166 GCA_033556795.1 Tapera naevia | reverse complement strand
CATTACTGGGTTCATTTCCCCAAAATCGGGTTTTTTCCACCAAAACTGAGTTCATTTTCCCAAAATCTTCCCCCCCCCCCCCCCCCCCCTTAAAACTGGCTGCATTTTCACACAAATGAGATTTTCCCCTCCAAACTGATTTCATTTTCCCCTAATCCGGGTTTATTTCCCTATTACTGGGTTCATTACCCCAAAAGAATTTTTCCCCCAAAGCACGGTTCATTTTCTCCAAAATCGGTATTTTTTTCCACCAAAACTGGGTCCATTTACCTACAAGTTGGGTTTTCCCCCCAAACTGTGTTCATTTTCCCCCAGATTAGGGTTTTTTACAAACTTTTACAAAATTACTGGGTTAATTTTCCCCAAAATCACTTCCCCCCCCCCCAAACTGGGTAGCATTTTCACACAAATCAGGTTCCCCCTCCCCCAAACTGGGTTAATTTTCACCATAATCAGTTTCTTTCCTCCCAAACTCGGTTCATTTCCCTACAAGTTTGTTCCCTCCCGCAAACTTTGTTCATTTTCCCCAAAATTCGAGTTTTTTAACCCAATTACAGGGTTCATTTTCCCAACATAATTTTTTTCCCCAAAACTGGGTTCATTTTCCTTAAAAATGGGGTTTTTTCTGCCAAAACGGGGTTCATTTTCCGCATAATCAGCTTTTTTCCTCCGAAACTAGGTTCATTTTCCACAAAATCCTTATTTCCCCCCAAAACTGGGTTCATTTTCACACAAATCAGGTTTCCCCCTCAAAATAGTGTTCATTTTCCCCAAAATCTTCTATTTCCACTCCACACTTGGTTCATTTTCCCAAAAACATTTTTTTCCCCCAAATTCTGCGTCCATTTTCCCTAAATTCGCGGTTTTTTTTCCACCAAAACTCTCTTCATTTCCCTAGAAGTTGTTTTTTTCCCCCCAAACTGTGTTCATTTTCCCCAAAATTCGGAATTTTACCGAATTACTGGGTTCGTTTTCCTCAAAATAATTGTGTTCCCCAAAACTGGGTTCATTTTCTGCATAATCAGCTTTTTCCTCTGAAACCGGGTTCATTTTCCACAAAATTCGGGAAATGAATTGAGTGCTGGTGGAAAAAAAACTCACTTTGGGGAAAATGAAACCAGTTAGGGAAGAAAAACCCCGATTTTGGGGAAAATGAACCAAGTGCGGAGTGGAAATAGAAGATTTTGAGGAAAATGATATCAGTTTGGAGAGGACATCCTGATTTGTGTGAAAACGTACCCAGTTTTGGTTGTTAATAGGGATTTTGTGAAAAATGAACCTAATTTCGAAGAAAAAAATGCTGATTATGCGGAAAATGAACCCAGTTTTGGGGGGAAAATCCATTTTTAAGGAAAATGAACCCAGTTTTGGGGAAAAAAATTATTTTTGGGAAAATGAACCCAGTAATCGGGTAAAAAAACAGAGTTTTTGGGAAAATGAACAGAGTTTGGGGGGGGGGGAACCAACTTGTAGGGAAATGAACCAAGTTTTCCTCGAAAAAAAACGACTTTGGGGAAAATCAACCCAGTTTGGGTGGAAAAAAACCGATTTTGGGGAAAATGAACCCAGTTTTTGGGGTAAAAAAACGATTTTGGGGAAATGAACCCAGTAATTTTGAAAAAAACCTGATTTTGGGGAAAATGAACACAGTTTGGAGGGGAAAACTTGATTTATGTGAAAATGCACCCAGTGTTTTGAAGAAAAAATGAGATTTTGGGGAAAATGTACCCAGTTTGGGAGGATAGAAGCTGATTATAAGGAAAATGAAGCCAGTTTGGGGGGGAAAAAAACATTTTGTGGAAATACAGCCAGTAATAGGGTAAAAACCACGGATTTTGGGGAAAATGAACCCAGTTTGGTGGGGAAAACCCAATTTGAAGGGAAATAAACCCAGTTTTGTGGAAAAAATATATTTTGGGGAAAATGAACCCAGTAATGGGGAAAAATCCTGACTTTGGTGAAAATGAACCAAGTGCGGAGTGGAAATAGAAGATTTTGAGGGAAAATGAAATCAGTTTGGAGAGGACAACCTGATTTGTGTGAAAACGTACCCAGTTTTGGTTGTTAATAGGGATTTTTCTGAAAAATGAACCTAATTTCGGATAAAAAATGCTGATTATGCGGAAAATGAACCCAGTTTTGGGGGAAAAATCCATTTTTAAGGAAAATCAACCCAGTTTTGGGGGGAAAAATCCATTTTTAAGGAAAATCAACAAAGTTTTGGGGGAAAAAATTATTTTGGGGAAAATGAACCCAGTAATCGGGTAAAAAAACCAGAGTTTTTGGGAAAATGAACAGAGTTTGGGGGGGGGAACCAACTTGTAGGGAAATGAACCGAGTTTTGCTCGAAAAAAAACCGACTTTGGGGAAAAATCAACCCAGTTTGGGTGGAAAAATAACGATTTTGGGGAAATGAACCCAGTAATGGGGAAAATGAACCCGATTTTGGGGAAATGAACCCAGTTTTTGGGGTAAAAACCTGATTTTAGGGAAAATGAACACAGTTTGGAGGGGAAAACTTGATTTGTGTGAAAATGCACCCAGTGTTTTGAAGAAAAAAATGAGATTTTGGGGAAAATGAACCCAGTTTGGGAGGATAGAAGCTGATTATGGGGAAAATGAACCCAGTTTTGGGGGGGAAAATCCATTTTTAAGGAAAATCAACCCAGTTTTGGGGGAAAAATCCATTTTTAAGGAAAATGAAGCCAGTTTTGGGGAAAAAAAATATTTTGGGGAAAATGAACCCAGTAATCGGGTAAAAAAAACAGAGTTTTTGGGAAAATGAACAGAGTTTGGGGGGGGGGGGAACCAACTTGTAGGGAAATGAACCGAGTTTTCCTCGAAAAAAAACGACTTTGGGGAAAATGAACCCAGTTTGGGTGGAAAAAAACCGATTTTGGGGAAAATGAACCAGTTTTTGGGGTAAAAAAACGATTTTGGGGAAATGAACCAGTAATTTTGAAAAAAACTGATTTTGGGGAAAATGAACACAGTTTGGAGGGGAAAACTTGATTTATGTGAAAATGCACCCAGTGTTTTGAAGAAAAAATGAGATTTTGGGGAAAATGTACCCAGTTTGGGAGGATAGAAGCTGATTATAAGGAAAATGAAGCCAGTTTGGGGGGAAAAAAACATTTTGTGGAAATACAGCCAGTAATAGGGTAAAAACCCCGGATTTTGGGGAAAATGAACCCAGTTTGGTGGGGAAAACCCAATTTGAAGGGAACTAAACCCAGTTTTGTGGAAAAAATATATTTTGGGGAAAATGAACCCAGTAATGGGGAAAAATCCTGACTTTGGTGAAAATGAACCAAGTGCAGAGTGGAAATAGAAGATTTTGAGGAAAATGAACTCAGTTTGGAGAGGACAACCTGATTTGTGTGAAAACGTACCCAGTTTTGGTTGTTAATAGGGATTTTGTGAAAAATGAACCTAATTTCGGATAAAAAATGCTGATTATGCGGAAAATGAAGCCAGTTTTGGGGGAAAAATCCATTTTTAAGGAAAATCAACCCAAGTTTTGGGGGAAAAATCCATTTTTAAGGAAAATGAAGCCAGTTTTGGGGAAAAAAAATATTTTGGGGAAAATGAACCCAGTAATCGGGTAAAAAAAACAGAGTTTTTGGGAAAATGAACAGAGTTTGGGGGGGGGAACCAACTTGTAGGGAAATGAACCGAGTTTTGCTCGAAAAAAACTGACTTTGGGGAAAATCAACCCAGTTTGGGTGGAAAAAAACCGATTTTGGGGGAAATGAACCCAGTAATGGGGAAAAAACCTGATTTTGGGGGAAAATGAGCACGGTTTGGGAGGAAAGAAGCTGATTATGGGAAAAATGAAACCAGTTTGGGGGGAAAAAAACATTTTTGATGAAAATGAACCCAGTTTTGAAGGCAAAAAAAGATTTTGGGGAAACAAAGCCAGTAACTGGTTCAAAAATCCATATATTGGGGAAAATGAACACAGTTTGGTGGGGAAAACCCGATATGTAGGGAAATAAACCCAGTTTTGGTGGAAAAAAACATATTTTGGGGAAAATGAACCCAGTTTTTTTGGGGAAAATTTTTTTGGGGGGGAAAATGAACACAGTAATGGGGGAAAATCCTGATTTCGGGGAAAGTGAACCAAGTGCGGAGTGGAAATAGAAGATTTTGAGGAAAATGAACTCAGTTTGGAGAGGACAACCTGATTTGTGTGAAAACGTACCCAGTTTTGGTTGTTAATAGGGATTTTGTGAAAAATGAACCTAATTTCAGAGAAAAAAATGCTGATTATGTGGAAAATGAACCCAGTTTTGGGGGAAGAAATCCATTTTTAAGGAAAATCAACCCAGTTTTGGGAGAAAAATCCATTTTTAAGGAAAATGAAGCCAGTTTTGGGGAAAAAAAATATTTTGGGGAAAATGAACCCCGTAATCGGGTAAAAAAACAGAATTTTTGGGAAAATGAACAGAGTTTGGGGGGGGGGGAACCAACTTGTAGGGAAATGAACCGAGTTTTGCTCGAAAAAAACCGACTTTGGGGAAAATCAACCCAGTTTGGGTGGAAAAAAACGATTTTGTGGAAAATGAACCCATTTTTTGGGGAAAAAACCCGATTTTGGGGAAATGAACCCAGTAATGGGGAAAAAACCTGATTTTGGGGAAAACAAACACAGTTTGGAGGGGAAAACTTGATTTGTGTGAAAATGCACCCAGTGTTTTGAAGACAAAATGAGATTTTGGGGAAAATGAACACAGTTTGGGAGGATAGAAGCTGATTATGGGGAAAATGAAACCAGTCTGGGGGGAAAAAAACATTTTGTGGAAATAAAGCCAGTAATAGGGTAAAAACCCCGGATTTTGGGGAAAATGGACGCAGTTTGGTGGGGAAAACCCAATTTGAAGGGAAATAAACCCAGTTTTGTGGAAAAAATATATTTTGGGGAAAATGAACCCAGTAATGGGGAAAAATCCTGACTTTGGTGAAAATGAACCAAGTGCGGAGTGGAAATAGAAGATTTTGAGGAAAATGAACTCAGTTTGGAGAGAACAACCTGATTTGTGTGAAAACGTACCCAGTTTTGGTTGTTAATAGGGATTTTGTGAAAAATGAACCTAATTTCGGATAAAAAATGCTGATTATGCGGAAAATGAACCCAGTTTTGAGGGAAAAATCCATTTTTAAGGAAAATGAAGCCAGTTTTGGAGAAAAAAAATATTTTGGGGAAAATGAACCCAGTAATCGGGTAAAAAAAACAGAGTTTTTGGGAAAATGAACAGAGTTTGGGGGGGGAACCAACTTGTAGGGAAATGAACCGAGTTTTGCTCGAAAAAAACTGACTTTGGGGAAAATCAACCCAGTTTGGGTGGAAAAAAACCGATTTTGGGGAAATGAACCTAGTAATGGGGAAAAAACGTGATTTTGGGGAAAATGAACACGGTTTGGGAGTAAAGAAGCTGATTATGGGAAAAATGAAACCAGTTTGGGGGGAAAAAAACATTTTTGATGAAAATGAACCCAGTTTTGAAGGAAAAAAAAGATTTTGGGGAAACAAAGCCAGTAACTGGTTCAAAAATCCATATATTGGGGAAAATGAACACAGTTTGGTTGGGAAAACCTGATATGTAGGGAAATAAACCCAGTTTTGGTGGAAAAAACATATTTTGGGGAAAATGAACCCCGTTTTTTTTTTGGGAAAATATTTTTTTGGGAGGAAAATGAACACAGTAATGGGGGAAAATCCTGATTTCGGGGAAAGTGAACCAAGTGCGGAGTGGAAATAGAAGATTTTGAGGAAAATGAACTCAGTTTGGAGAGGACAACCTGATTTGTGTGAAAACGTACCCAGTTTTGGTTGTTAATAGGGATTTTGTGAAAAATGAACCTAATTTCAGAGAAAAAATGCTGATTATGTGGAAAATGAACCCAGTTTTGGGGGAAAAAATCCATTTTTAAGGAAAATCAACCCAGTTTTGGGAGAAAAATCCATTTTTAAGGAAAATGAAACCAGTTTTGGGGAAAAAAAATATTTTGGGGAAAATGAACCCCGTAATCGGGTAAAAAAACAGAATTTTTGGGAAAATGAACAGAGTTTGGGGGGGGGGGGGACACCAACTTGTAGGGAAATGAACCGAGTTTTGCTCGAAAAAAACCGACTTTGGGGAAAATCAACCCAGTTTGGGTGGAAAAAAACGATTTTGGGGAAAATGAACCCATTTTTTGGGGAAAAAACCCGATTTTGGGGAAATGAACCCAGTAATGGGGAAAAAAACTGATTTTGGGGAAAACAAACACAGTTTGGAGGGGAAAACTTGATTTGTGTGAAAATGCACCCAGTGTTTTGAAGACAAAATGAGATTTTGGGGAAAATGAACACAGTTTGGGAGGATAGAAGCTGATTATGGGGAAAATGAAACCAGTCTGGGGGGAAAAAAAAATTTTGTGGAAATAAAGCCAGTAATAGGGTAAAAACCCCGGATTTTGGGGAAAATGAACGCAGTTTGGTGGGGAAAACCCAATTTGAAGGGAAATAAACCCAGTTTTGTGGAAAAAATATATTTTGGGGAAAATGAACCCAGTAATGGAGAAAAATCCTGACTTTGGTGAAAATGAACCAAGTGCGGAGTGGAAATAGAAGATTTTGAGGAAAATGAACTCAGTTTGGAGAGGACAACCTGATTTGTGTGAAAACGTACCCAGTTTTGGTTGTTAATAGGGATTTTGTGAAAAATGAACCTAATTTCGGATAAAAAATGCTGATTATGCGGAAAATGAACCCAGTTTTGGGGAAAATATCCATTTTTAAGGAAAATCAACCCAGTTTTGGGGGAAAAATCCATTTTTAAGGAAAATGAACCCAGTTTTGGGGAAAAAAAAATATTTTGGGGAAAATGAACCCAGTAATCGGGTAAAAAACCAGAGTTTTTGGGAAAATGAACAGAGTTTGGGGGGGGGAACCAACTTGTAGGGAAATGAACCGAGTTTTGCTCGAAAAAAACCGACTTTGGGGAAAATCAACCCAGTTTGGGTGGAAAAAAACCGACTTGGGGGAAAATGAACCCAGTTTTTGGGGAAAAAACCGATTTTGGGGAAATGAACCCAGTAATGGGGAAAAAAACCTGATTTTGGGGAAAATGAACACGGTTTGAGAGGAAAGAAGCTGATTATGGGGAAAATGAAACCAGTTTGGGGGGAAAAAAACATTTTTGATGAAAATGAACCCAGTTTTGAAGGCAAAAAAAGATTTTGGGGAAACAAAGCCAGTAACTGGTTCAAAAATCCATGTATTGGGCAAAATGAACACAGTTTGGTGGGGAAAACCCGATATGTAGGGAAATAAACCCAGTTTTGGTGGAATAAACATATATTGGGGATAATGAACCCAGTTTTTTTGGGGAAAATTTTTTTTTGGGGGGGAAAATGAACACAGTAATGGGGGAAAATCCTGATTTTGGGGAAAGTGAACCAAGTGCGGAGTGGAAATAGAAGATTTTGAGGAAAATGAACTCAGTTTGGAGAGGACAACTTGATTTGTGTGAAAATATACCCAGTTTTGTGGGTTAATAGGGATTTTGTGGAAAATGAACCTAGTTTCGGAGGAAAAAATGCTGATTATGCGGAAAATGAACCCAAGCTTCAGCTGCAAACATTACGTTGTTCAGGAGACAAATATTACATTGGTCCGGAGACACCGCCTTCTCTTACCGGCTAGCTCTCTAAAGTGAAGCCGTTCGGAAAGCTGCCTCTCGCCGCGGTTTTACAGACATCCCGGCAGGCTGCTTCTTGCCTCCCTGACAAACAGTCTTTTCCGATTTCTAGCAGCATATTAAAGCGCATCCACAGCAGTCTAAAATCATGCCTCCTACCCAACCACGTATTTTCTATTTTGGAAATGTTTTAGCATGACATTTCATCTCCTAACAATGTATTTAAAAGAGAAATAATCGGATGATCTTGTCTTGTTCAAGGACGACAGATCCCATTTTTCCTGTCCGTCCCCTTCAGCCTCTGCAAACTGTTTCTGCTGAAGCGTCTTACCACAGCCGGCAGCGAATTCACACACATTCTCTGAACTGCACGGTTTTGTTTTTCCTCCAAGGGAGAGAAGATACTAACCCCTTGATTTTAAAGAATCCTGGAATTTCCTTCCATGAACAGCTGCCAGAAGAGAAAGCCTTTTAGCGGCAGGGTATTCTTCTCTCGAAGGCTGCAAATACAGGCAAAGAGTGGAGCTGCTCTTGCTTTCTTGAGCAGCCTTCACAGCGTTTCCCGGCTTTCACACCAGATTCCGGCTGCAAACATTACATTTGTCCGGAGACAGCGCCTTCTCTTACCGGCTGGCTCCCTTAACTGAAACTGCTCAGAAAGCTGTCTCTGGCCGCGGTTCCACAGACATCTCGGCAGTCTGCTCCTTGCCTCTCTTAGGAACAATCATTTCAGATATCTAGCATCACATCACAGCGCATGCACCTGAGTCTAAAATCTTTCTCTCTTATAAAGTTGCTATTTGTGAAATGTTTTAGCATGACTTTTCATCTTCTAACAATGTAATTAAAGGGAAAATTATCAGATGATCTGCTCGTGCTTTAAGGACGAGGGATCCCTGTTTTCTAGTGTATTCTCATCAGCCTCTGCAAACTCTTTCTACTGAAACAGCAGGCAGGGAATCCACAGCACATTCTCTGAACGGCACGGTTTTGTGTTCTCCAAAGGAGAGCAGAAACTAACACCTTGATGTTACAGAATCATGGAATGTTCTTCCATGAATCGCTGCTAGAAGAGAAAGCATTTTAGCGGCAGGGTATTCCTCTCTCGAAGGCTGACAAATACAGGCAAACAGTGGAGCTGCTCTTGCTTTCTTGAGCAGCCTTCACAGCGTTTCCCGGCTTTCACAGTAGGTTTCAGCTGCAAACATTACGTTGTTCGGGAGACAGTGCCTTCTCTTACCGGCTAGCTCTCTAAACTGAAGCCGGTCGGAAAGCTGCCTCTGCCCGCGGTTCTACAGACATGCCGGCAGTCTTCTTCTTGCCTCCCTGACGAACAGTCATTTCAGATTTTGGGAGAAATGAACCCAGTTTGGGAGGAAAAAAGCTGATTATTGGGAAAATGAAGCCAGTTTGTGGGGAAAAACCCGTTTTTGACTAAAATAAACCCAGTTATGGGGAAAATGAACCCAGTAATGGTGACAAAAACTGATTATGGAGAAAATGAACAGAGTTTGGGGGGGGAACCCAATTTGTAGGGAAAGGAACACAGTTAAGGTGGAAAAAAACATATTCTGTGGAAAATGAACCCAGAGTGGAGGGGAAAACATGATTGGTGTAAATATGCAACCAGTTTTTGAGGAAAAAAAGAGATTTTGGGAAAATGAACCCAGTTTTTGGGGAAAAAAACTGATTTTGGGGAAAATGAACACAGTTTGGAGGGGAAAACTTGATTTGTGTTAAAATGCACCCAGCTTTTTGAAGAAAAAAAGGATTTTGTGGAAAATGAAAAAAGTTCCGGAGGAAAAAAGCTGGTCATGGGTATAATGAACCCAGTTTTGGGGGAAAAAAAAGCCGTTTTTGATGAAAATGACCCCAGTTTTGGGGGAAAAAAGAGATTTTGGGAAAATGAACCCAGTAATGGGGAAAAAACTGATTATGGGGAAAATGAACCCAATTTGGCGGGAACCCAGTTTTTAGAGAAGTTTTGGTGGAAAAAAACCCGATTTTGTAGAAAATTAACCCAGTGTGGAGAGGAAATAGAGGATTTTGGGGAAAATGAACACTCTTTTGGGGGTAAAAACGCGTTTTTGAGGAAAACGAACCCAATTTTGGTGGAAAAATATTTTGGGGAATATGATCCCAGTAATTATTTAAAAGAAACCCGGATTATGGGGAAAATGAACAAAATGAAGTTGGGGGGGGGGGGAGGGGGAAACCAAGTTTGTAGGGAAATGAACCCAATTTTGTGGAAAAAACCAGATTTAGGGGAAAATGAACCCAGATTGGGACGAAAAAAGATTATTGGGAAAATGAACCCAGTTTCGGGAGGAAAAGCCCGTTTTTGAGGAAAATAAACCCAGTTTTGGGGGAAAAAAAGATTTTGGGGAAATGAACCCAGTAATTGGGAAAAAACACGGATTTTGGGGAAAATGAACACAGTTTGGTCGTGAAAACCCAATCTGTAGGGAAATGAACCCAGTTTTGCTGGAAAAAAACCAAATTTTGAGGAAACTGAGGGTTTTTTTCTCCCCCCCCCGACTGGATTCATTTTCCCCAAAATCGGGTGTTTTCCTCCCAAATTGGGTTCATTTTCCCCAAAATACTTTTTTATCCCTCCAAAACTGGCTGCATTTCCACACAAATCAGGTTTTCCCCTCCAAACTGATTACATTTTCCAAAAATCTTCCATTTCCACTCCACACTGGGTTCATTTTCCCCAAAATCATTTTTTTTCCCCATTACTGGGTTCATTTCCCCAAAATCGGGTTTTTTCCACCAAAACTGAGTTCATTTTCCCAAAATCTTCCCCCCCCCCCCCCCCCCCTTAAAACTGGCTGCATTTTCACACAAATGAGATTTTCCCCTCCAAACTGATTTCATTTTCCCCTAATCCGGGTTTATTTCCCTATTACTGGGTTCATTACCCCAAAAGAATTTTTCCCCCAAAGCACGGTTCATTTTCTCCAAAATCGGTTTTTTTCCACCAAAACTGGGTCCATTTACCTACAAGTTGGGTTTTCCCCCCAAACTGTGTTCATTTTCCCCCAGATTAGGGTTTTTTACAAACTTTTACAAAATTACTGGGTTAATTTTCCCCAAAATCACTTCCCCCCCCCCCAAACTGGGTGCATTTTCACACAAATCAGGTTCCCCCTCCCCCAAACTGGGTTAATTTTCACCATAATCAGTTTCTTTCCTCCCAAACTCGGTTCATTTCCCTACAAGTTTGTTCCCTCCCGCAAACTTTGTTCATTTTCCCCAAAATTCGAGTTTTTTAACCCAATTACAGGGTTCATTTTCCCAACATAATTTTTTTCCCCAAAACTGGGTTCATTTTCCTTAAAAATGGGGTTTTTCTGCCAAAACGGGGTTCATTTTCCGCATAATCAGCTTTTTTCCTCCGAAACTAGGTTCATTTTCCACAAAATCCTTATTTCCCCCCAAAACTGGGTTCATTTTCACACAAATCAGGTTTCCCCCTCAAAATAGTGTTCATTTTCCCCAAAATCTTCTATTTCCACTCCACACTTGGTTCATTTTCCCCAAAAACATTTTTTTCCCCCAAATCTGCGTCCATTTTCCCTAAATTCGCGGTTTTTTTCCACCAAAACTCTCTTCATTTCCCTAGAAGTTGTTTTTTTCCCCCCAAACTGTGTTCATTTTCCCCAAAATTCGGAATTTTACCGAATTACTGGGTTCGTTTTCCTCAAAATAATTGTGTTCCCCAAAACTGGGTTCATTTTCTGCATAATCAGCTTTTTCCTCTGAAACCGGGTTCATTTTCCACAAAATTCGGGAAATGAATTGAGTGCTGGTGGAAAAAAAACTCACTTTGGGGAAAATGAAACCAGTTAGGGAAGAAAAACCCCGATTTTGGGGAAAATGAACCAAGTGCGGAGTGGAAATAGAAGATTTTGAGGAAAATGATATCAGTTTGGAGAGGACATCCTGATTTGTGTGAAAACGTACCCAGTTTTGGTTGTTAATAGGGATTTTGTGAAAAATGAACCTAATTTCGAAGAAAAAAATGCTGATTATGCGGAAAATGAACCCAGTTTTGGGGGGAAAATCCATTTTTAAGGAAAATGAACCCAGTTTTGGGGAAAAAAATTATTTTTGGGAAAATGAACCCAGTAATCGGGTAAAAAAACAGAGTTTTTGGGAAAATGAACAGAGTTTGGGGGGGGGGGGGAACCAACTTGTAGGGAAATGAACCAAGTTTTCCTCGAAAAAAAACGACTTTGGGGAAAATCAACCCAGTTTGGGTGGAAAAAAACCGATTTTGGGGAAAATGAACCCAGTTTTTGGGGTAAAAAAACGATTTTGGGGAAATGAACCCAGTAATTTTGAAAAAACCTGATTTTGGGGAAAATGAACACAGTTTGGAGGGGAAAACTTGATTTATGTGAAAATGCACCCAGTGTTTTGAAGAAAAAATGAGATTTTGGGGAAAATGTACCCAGTTTGGGAGGATAGAAGCTGATTATAAGGAAAATGAAGCCAGTTTGGGGGGGAAAAAAACATTTTGTGGAAATACAGCCAGTAATAGGGTAAAAACCACGGATTTTGGGGAAAATGAACCCAGTTTGGTGGGGAAAACCCAATTTGAAGGGAAATAAACCCAGTTTTGTGGAAAAAATATATTTTGGGGAAAATGAACCCAGTAATGGGGAAAAATCCTGACTTTGGTGAAAATGAACCAAGTGCGGAGTGGAAATAGAAGATTTTGAGGAAAATGAAATCAGTTTGGAGAGGACAACCTGATTTGTGTGAAAACGTACCCAGTTTTGGTTGTTAATAGGGATTTTTCTGAAAAATGAACCTAATTTCGGATAAAAAATGCTGATTATGCGGAAAATGAACCCAGTTTTGGGGGAAAAATCCATTTTTAAGGAAAATCAACCCAGTTTTGGGGGAAAAATCCATTTTTAAGGAAAATCAACAAAGTTTTGGGGGAAAAAATTATTTTGGGGAAAATGAACCCAGTAATCGGGTAAAAAAACCAGAGTTTTTGGGAAAATGAACAGAGTTTGGGGGGGGAACCAACTTGTAGGGAAATGAACCGAGTTTTGCTCGAAAAAAACCGACTTTGGGGAAAATCAACCCAGTTTGGGTGGAAAAATAACGATTTTGGGGAAATGAACCCAGTAATGGGGAAAATGAACCCGATTTTGGGGAAATGAACCCAGTTTTTGGGGTAAAAACCTGATTTTGGGGAAAATGAACACAGTTTGGAGGGGAAAACTTGATTTGTGTGAAAATGCACCCAGTGTTTTGAAGAAAAAATGAGATTTTGGGGAAAATGAACCCAGTTTGGGAGGATAGAAGCTGATTATGGGGAAAATGAACCCAGTTTTGGGGGGAAAATCCATTTTTAAGGAAAATCAACCCAGTTTTGGGGGAAAAATCCATTTTTAAGGAAAATGAAGCCAGTTTTGGGGAAAAAAAAATATTTTGGGGAAAATGAACCCAGTAATCGGGTAAAAAAACAGAGTTTTTGGGAAAATGAACAGAGTTTGGGGGGGGGGGAACCAACTTGTAGGGAAATGAACCGAGTTTTCCTCGAAAAAAAACGACTTTGGGGAAAATGAACCCAGTTTGGGTGGAAAAAAACCGATTTTGGGGAAAATGAACCCAGTTTTTGGGGTAAAAAAACGATTTTGGGGAAATGAACCCAGTAATTTTGAAAAAAACTGATTTTGGGGAAAATGAACACAGTTTGGAGGGGAAAACTTGATTTATGTGAAAATGCACCCAGTGTTTTGAAGAAAAAATGAGATTTTGGGGAAAATGTACCCAGTTTGGGAGGATAGAAGCTGATTATAAGGAAAATGAAGCCAGTTTGGGGGGAAAAAAACATTTTGTGGAAATACAGCCAGTAATAGGGTAAAAACCCCGGATTTTGGGGAAAATGAACCCAGTTTGGTGGGGAAAACCCAATTTGAAGGGAACTAAACCCAGTTTTGTGGAAAAAATATATTTTGGGGAAAATGAACCCAGTAATGGGGAAAAATCCTGACTTTGGTGAAAATGAACCAAGTGCAGAGTGGAAATAGAAGATTTTGAGGAAAATGAACTCAGTTTGGAGAGGACAACCTGATTTGTGTGAAAACGTACCCAGTTTTGGTTGTTAATAGGGATTTTGTGAAAAATGAACCTAATTTCGGATAAAAAATGCTGATTATGCGGAAAATGAAGCCAGTTTTGGGGGAAAAATCCATTTTTAAGGAAAATCAACCCAGTTTTGGGGGAAAAATCCATTTTTAAGGAAAATGAAGCCAGTTTTGGGGAAAAAAAATATTTTGGGGAAAATGAACCCAGTAATCGGGTAAAAAAAACAGAGTTTTTGGGAAAATGAACAGAGTTTGGGGGGGGAACCAACTTGTAGGGAAATGAACCGAGTTTTGCTCGAAAAAAACTGACTTTGGGGAAAATCAACCCAGTTTGGGTGGAAAAAAACCGATTTTGGGGAAATGAACCCAGTAATGGGGAAAAAACCTGATTTTGGGGAAAATGAGCACGGTTTGGGAGGAAAGAAGCTGATTATGGGAAAAATGAAACCAGTTTGGGGGGAAAAAAACATTTTTGATGAAAATGAACCCAGTTTTGAAGGCAAAAAAAGATTTTGGGGAAACAAAGCCAGTAACTGGTTCAAAAATCCATATATTGGGGAAAATGAACACAGTTTGGTGGGGAAAACCCGATATGTAGGGAAATAAACCCAGTTTTGGTGGAAAAAACATATTTTGGGGAAAATGAACCCAGTTTTTTTGGGGAAAATTTTTTTGGGGGGGAAAATGAACACAGTAATGGGGGAAAATCCTGATTTCGGGGAAAGTGAACCAAGTGCGGAGTGGAAATAGAAGATTTTGAGGAAAATGAACTCAGTTTGGAGAGGACAACCTGATTTGTGTGAAAACGTACCCAGTTTTGGTTGTTAATAGGGATTTTGTGAAAAATGAACCTAATTTCAGAGAAAAAAATGCTGATTATGTGGAAAATGAACCCAGTTTTGGGGGAAGAAATCCATTTTTAAGGAAAATCAACCCAGTTTTGGGAGAAAAATCCATTTTTAAGGAAAATGAAGCCAGTTTTGGGGAAAAAAAATATTTTGGGGAAAATGAACCCCGTAATCGGGTAAAAAAACAGAATTTTTGGGAAAATGAACAGAGTTTGGGGGGGGGGGAACCAACTTGTAGGGAAATGAACCGAGTTTTGCTCGAAAAAAACCGACTTTGGGGAAAATCAACCCAGTTTGGGTGGAAAAAAACGATTTTGGGGAAAATGAACCCATTTTTTGGGGAAAAAACCCGATTTTGGGGAAATGAACCCAGTAATGGGGAAAAAACCTGATTTTGGGGAAAACAAACACAGTTTGGAGGGGAAAACTTGATTTGTGTGAAAATGCACCCAGTGTTTTGAAGACAAAATGAGATTTTGGGGAAAATGAACACAGTTTGGGAGGATAGAAGCTGATTATGGGGAAAATGAAACCAGTCTGGGGGGAAAAAAACATTTTGTGGAAATAAAGCCAGTAATAGGGTAAAAACCCCGGATTTTGGGGAAAATGGACGCAGTTTGGTGGGGAAAACCCAATTTGAAGGGAAATAAACCCAGTTTTGTGGAAAAAATATATTTTGGGGAAAATGAACCCAGTAATGGGGAAAAATCCTGACTTTGGTGAAAATGAACCAAGTGCGGAGTGGAAATAGAAGATTTTGAGGAAAATGAACTCAGTTTGGAGAGAACAACCTGATTTGTGTGAAAACGTACCCAGTTTTGGTTGTTAATAGGGATTTTGTGAAAAATGAACCTAATTTCGGATAAAAAATGCTGATTATGCGGAAAATGAACCCAGTTTTGAGGGAAAAATCCATTTTTAAGGAAAATGAAGCCAGTTTTGGAGAAAAAAAATATTTTGGGGAAAATGAACCCAGTAATCGGGTAAAAAAAACAGAGTTTTTGGGAAAATGAACAGAGTTTGGGGGGGGAACCAACTTGTAGGGAAATGAACCGAGTTTTGCTCGAAAAAAACTGACTTTGGGGAAAATCAACCCAGTTTGGGTGGAAAAAAACCGATTTTGGGGAAATGAACCTAGTAATGGGGAAAAAACGTGATTTTGGGGAAAATGAACACGGTTTGGGAGTAAAGAAGCTGATTATGGGAAAAATGAAACCAGTTTGGGGGGAAAAAAACATTTTTGATGAAAATGAACCCAGTTTTGAAGGAAAAAAAAGATTTTGGGGAAACAAAGCCAGTAACTGGTTCAAAAATCCATATATTGGGGAAAATGAACACAGTTTGGTTGGGAAAACCTGATATGTAGGGAAATAAACCCAGTTTTGGTGGAAAAAACATATTTTGGGGAAAATGAACCCCGTTTTTTTTTGGGAAAATATTTTTTTGGGAGGAAAATGAACACAGTAATGGGGGAAAATCCTGATTTCGGGGAAAGTGAACCAAGTGCGGAGTGGAAATAGAAGATTTTGAGGAAAATGAACTCAGTTTGGAGAGGACAACCTGATTTGTGTGAAAACGTACCCAGTTTTGGTTGTTAATAGGGATTTTGTGAAAAATGAACCTAATTTCAGAGAAAAAATGCTGATTATGTGGAAAATGAACCCAGTTTTGGGGGAAAAAATCCATTTTTAAGGAAAATCAACCCAGTTTTGGGAGAAAAATCCATTTTTAAGGAAAATGAAACCAGTTTTGGGGAAAAAAAATATTTTGGGGAAAATGAACCCCGTAATCGGGTAAAAAAACAGAATTTTTGGGAAAATGAACAGAGTTTGGGGGGGGGGGACACCAACTTGTAGGGAAATGAACCGAGTTTTGCTCGAAAAAAACCGACTTTGGGGAAAATCAACCGAGTTTGGGTGGAAAAAAACGATTTTGGGGAAAATGAACCCATTTTTTGGGGAAAAAACCCGATTTTGGGGAAATGAACCCAGTAATGGGGAAAAAAACTGATTTTGGGGAAAACAAACACAGTTTGGAGGGGAAAACTTGATTTGTGTGAAAATGCACCCAGTGTTTTGAAGACAAAATGAGATTTTGGGGAAAATGAACACAGTTTGGGAGGATAGAAGCTGATTATGGGGAAAATGAAACCAGTCTGGGGGGAAAAAAAAATTTTGTGGAAATAAAGCCAGTAATAGGGTAAAAACCCCGGATTTTGGGGAAAATGAACGCAGTTTGGTGGGGAAAACCCAATTTGAAGGGAAATAAACCCAGTTTTGTGGAAAAAATATATTTTGGGGAAAATGAACCCAGTAATGGAGAAAAATCCTGACTTTGGTGAAAATGAACCAAGTGCGGAGTGGAAATAGAAGATTTTGAGGAAAATGAACTCAGTTTGGAGAGGACAACCTGATTTGTGTGAAAACGTACCCAGTTTTGGTTGTTAATAGGGATTTTGTGAAAAATGAACCTAATTTCGGATAAAAAATGCTGATTATGCGGAAAATGAACCCAGTTTTGGGGAAAATATCCATTTTTAAGGAAAATCAACCCAGTTTTGGGGGAAAAATCCATTTTTAAGGAAAATGAACCCAGTTTTGGGGAAAAAAAATATTTTGGGGAAAATGAACCCAGTAATCGGGTAAAAAACCAGAGTTTTTGGGAAAATGAACAGAGTTTGGGGGGGGGAACCAACTTGTAGGGAAATGAACCGAGTTTTGCTCGAAAAAAACCGACTTTGGGGAAAATCAACCCAGTTTGGGTGGAAAAAAACCGACTTGGGGGAAAATGAACCCAGTTTTTGGGGAAAAAACCGATTTTGGGGAAATGAACCCAGTAATGGGGAAAAAAACCTGATTTTGGGGAAAATGAACACGGTTTGAGAGGAAAGAAGCTGATTATGGGGAAAATGAAACCAGTTTGGGGGGAAAAAAACATTTTTGATGAAAATGAACCCAGTTTTGAAGGCAAAAAAAGATTTTGGGGAAACAAAGCCAGTAACTGGTTCAAAAATCCATGTATTGGGCAAAATGAACACAGTTTGGTGGGGAAAACCCGATATGTAGGGAAATAAACCCAGTTTTGGTGGAATAAACATATATTGGGGATAATGAACCCAGTTTTTTTGGGGAAAATTTTTTTTTGGGGGGGAAAATGAACACAGTAATGGGGGAAAATCCTGATTTTGGGGAAAGTGAACCAAGTGCGGAGTGGAAATAGAAGATTTTGAGGAAAATGAACTCAGTTTGGAGAGGACAACTTGATTTGTGTGAAAATATACCCAGTTTTGTGGGTTAATAGGGATTTTGTGGAAAATGAACCTAGTTTCGGAGGAAAAAATGCTGATTATGCGGAAAATGAACCCAAGCTTCAGCTGCAAACATTACGTTGTTCAGGAGACAAATATTACATTGGTCCGGAGACACCGCCTTCTCTTACCGGCTAGCTCTCTAAAGTGAAGCCGTTCGGAAAGCTGCCTCTCGCCGCGGTTTTACAGACATCCCGGCAGGCTGCTTCTTGCCTCCCTGACAAACAGTCTTTTCCGATTTCTAGCAGCATATTAAAGCGCATCCACAGCAGTCTAAAATCATGCCTCCTACCCAACCACGTATTTTCTATTTTGGAAATGTTTTAGCATGACATTTCATCTCCTAACAATGTATTTAAAAGAGAAATAATCGGATGATCTTGTCTTGTTCAAGGACGACAGATCCCATTTTTCCTGTCCGTCCCCTTCAGCCTCTGCAAACTGTTTCTGCTGAAGCGTCTTACCACAGCCGGCAGCGAATTCACACACATTCTCTGAACTGCACGGTTTTGTTTTTCCTCCAAGGGAGAGAAGATACTAACCCCTTGATTTTAAAGAATCCTGGAATTTCCTTCCATGAACAGCTGCCAGAAGAGAAAGCCTTTTAGCGGCAGGGTATTCTTCTCTCGAAGGCTGCAAATACAGGCAAAGAGTGGAGCTGCTCTTGCTTTCTTGAGCAGCCTTCACAGCGTTTCCCGGCTTTCACACCAGATTCCGGCTGCAAACATTACATTTGTCCGGAGACAGCGCCTTCTCTTACCGGCTGGCTCCCTTAACTGAAACTGCTCAGAAAGCTGTCTCTGGCCGCGGTTCCACAGACATCTCGGCAGTCTGCTCCTTGCCTCTCTTAGGAACAATCATTTCAGATATCTAGCATCACATCACAGCGCATGCACCTGAGTCTAAAATCTTTCTCTCTTATAAAGTTGCTATTTGTGAAATGTTTTAGCATGACTTTTCATCTTCTAACAATGTAATTAAAGGGAAAATTATCAGATGATCTGCTCGTGCTTTAAGGACGAGGGATCCCTGTTTTCTAGTGTATTCTCATCAGCCTCTGCAAACTCTTTCTACTGAAACAGCAGGCAGGGAATCCACAGCACATTCTCTGAACGGCACGGTTTTGTGTTCTCCAAAGGAGAGCAGAAACTAACACCTTGATGTTACAGAATCATGGAATGTTCTTCCATGAATCGCTGCTAGAAGAGAAAGCATTTTAGCGGCAGGGTATTCCTCTCTCGAAGGCTGACAAATACAGGCAAACAGTGGAGCTGCTCTTGCTTTCTTGAGCAGCCTTCACAGCGTTTCCCGGCTTTCACAGTAGGTTTCAGCTGCAAACATTACGTTGTTCGGGAGACAGTGCCTTCTCTTACCGGCTAGCTCTCTAAACTGAAGCCGGTCGGAAAGCTGCCTCTGCCCGCGGTTCTACAGACATGCCGGCAGTCTTCTTCTTGCCTCCCTGACGAACAGTCATTTCAGATTTTGGGAGAAATGAACCCAGTTTGGGAGGAAAAAAGCTGATTATTGGGAAAATGAAGCCAGTTTGTGGGGAAAAACCCGTTTTTGACTAAAATAAACCCAGTTATGGGGAAAATGAACCCAGTAATGGTGACAAAAACTGATTATGGAGAAAATGAACAGAGTTTGGGGGGGGAACCCAATTTGTAGGGAAAGGAACACAGTTAAGGTGGAAAAAAACATATTCTGTGGAAAATGAACCCAGAGTGGAGGGGAAAACATGATTGGTGTAAATATGCAACCAGTTTTTGAGGAAAAAAAGAGATTTTGGGAAAATGAACCCAGTTTTTGGGGAAAAAAACTGATTTTGGGGAAAATGAACACAGTTTGGAGGGGAAAACTTGATTTGTGTTAAAATGCACCCAGCTTTTTGAAGAAAAAAAGGATTTTGTGGAAAATGAAAAAAGTTCCGGAGGAAAAAAGCTGGTCATGGGTATAATGAACCCAGTTTTGGGGGAAAAAAAAGCCGTTTTTGATGAAAATGACCCCAGTTTTGGGGGAAAAAAGAGATTTTGGGAAAATGAACCCAGTAATGGGGAAAAAACTGATTATGGGGAAAATGAACCCAATTTGGCGGGAACCCAGTTTTTAGAGAAGTTTTGGTGGAAAAAAACCCGATTTTGTAGAAAATTAACCCAGTGTGGAGAGGAAATAGAGGATTTTGGGGAAAATGAACACTCTTTTGGGGGTAAAAACGCGTTTTTGAGGAAAACGAACCCAATTTTGGTGGAAAAATATTTTGGGGAATATGATCCCAGTAATTATTTAAAAGAAACCCGGATTATGGGGAAAATGAACAAAATGAAGTTGGGGGGGGGGGAGGGGGAAACCAAGTTTGTAGGGAAATGAACCCAATTTTGTGGAAAAAACCAGATTTAGGGGAAAATGAACCCAGATTGGGACGAAAAAAGATTATTGGGAAAATGAACCCAGTTTCGGGAGGAAAAGCCCGTTTTTGAGGAAAATAAACCCAGTTTTGGGGGAAAAAAAGATTTTGGGGAAATGAACCCAGTAATTGGGAAAAAACACGGATTTTGGGGAAAATGAACACAGTTTGGTCGTGAAAACCCAATCTGTAGGGAAATGAACCCAGTTTTGCTGGAAAAAAACCAAATTTTGAGGAAACTGAGGGTTTTTTTCTCCCCCCCCCGACTGGATTCATTTTCCCCAAAATCGGGTGTTTTCCTCCCAAATTGGGTTCATTTTCCCCAAAATACTTTTTTATCCCTCCAAAACTGGCTGCATTTCCACACAAATCAGGTTTTCCCCTCCAAACTGATTACATTTTCCAAAAATCTTCCATTTCCACTCCACACTGGGTTCATTTTCCCCAAAATCATTTTTTTTCCCCATTACTGGGTTCATTTCCCCAAAATCGGGTTTTTTCCACCAAAACTGAGTTCATTTTCCCAAAATCTTCCCCCCCCCCCCCCTTAAAACTGGCTGCATTTTCACACAAATGAGATTTTCCCCTCCAAACTGATTTCATTTTCCCCTAATCCGGGTTTATTTCCCTATTACTGGGTTCATTACCCCAAAAGAATTTTTCCCCCAAAGCACGGTTCATTTTCTCCAAAATCGGTTTTTTTCCACCAAAACTGGGTCCATTTACCTACAAGTTGGGTTTTCCCCCCAAACTGTGTTCATTTTCCCCCAGATTAGGGTTTTTTACAAACTTTTACAAAATTACTGGGTTAATTTTCCCCAAAATCACTTCCCCCCCCCCCAAACTGGGTGCATTTTCACACAAATCAGGTTCCCCCTCCCCCAAACTGGGTTAATTTTCACCATAATCAGTTTCTTTCCTCCCAAACTCGGTTCATTTCCCTACAAGTTTGTTCCCTCCCGCAAACTTTGTTCATTTTCCCCAAAATTCGAGTTTTTTAACCCAATTACAGGGTTCATTTTCCCAACATAATTTTTTTCCCCAAAACTGGGTTCATTTTCCTTAAAAATGGGGTTTTTCTGCCAAAACGGGGTTCATTTTCCGCATAATCAGCTTTTTTCCTCCGAAACTAGGTTCATTTTCCACAAAATCCTTATTTCCCCCCAAAACTGGGTTCATTTTCACACAAATCAGGTTTCCCCCTCAAAATAGTGTTCATTTTCCCCAAAATCTTCTATTTCCACTCCACACTTGGTTCATTTTCCCCAAAAACATTTTTTTCCCCCAAATCTGCGTCCATTTTCCCTAAATTCGCGGTTTTTTTCCACCAAAACTCTCTTCATTTCCCTAGAAGTTGTTTTTTTCCCCCCAAACTGTGTTCATTTTCCCCAAAATTCGGAATTTTACCGAATTACTGGGTTCGTTTTCCTCAAAATAATTGTGTTCCCCAAAACTGGGTTCATTTTCTGCATAATCAGCTTTTTCCTCTGAAACCGGGTTCATTTTCCACAAAATTCGGGAAATGAATTGAGTGCTGGTGGAAAAAAAACTCACTTTGGGGAAAATGAAACCAGTTAGGGAAGAAAAACCCCGATTTTGGGGAAAATGAACCAAGTGCGGAGTGGAAATAGAAGATTTTGAGGAAAATGATATCAGTTTGGAGAGGACATCCTGATTTGTGTGAAAACGTACCCAGTTTTGGTTGTTAATAGGGATTTTGTGAAAAATGAACCTAATTTCGAAGAAAAAAATGCTGATTATGCGGAAAATGAACCCAGTTTTGGGGGGAAAATCCATTTTTAAGGAAAATGAACCCAGTTTTGGGGAAAAAAATTATTTTTGGGAAAATGAACCCAGTAATCGGGTAAAAAAACAGAGTTTTTGGGAAAATGAACAGAGTTTGGGGGGGGGGGGAACCAACTTGTAGGGAAATGAACCAAGTTTTCCTCGAAAAAAAACGACTTTGGGGAAAATCAACCCAGTTTGGGTGGAAAAAAACCGATTTTGGGGAAAATGAACCCAGTTTTTGGGGTAAAAAAACGATTTTGGGGAAATGAACCCAGTAATTTTGAAAAAACCTGATTTTGGGGAAAATGAACACAGTTTGGAGGGGAAAACTTGATTTATGTGAAAATGCACCCAGTGTTTTGAAGAAAAAATGAGATTTTGGGGAAAATGTACCCAGTTTGGGAGGATAGAAGCTGATTATAAGGAAAATGAAGCCAGTTTGGGGGGGAAAAAAACATTTTGTGGAAATACAGCCAGTAATAGGGTAAAAACCACGGATTTTGGGGAAAATGAACCCAGTTTGGTGGGGAAAACCCAATTTGAAGGGAAATAAACCCAGTTTTGTGGAAAAAATATATTTTGGGGAAAATGAACCCAGTAATGGGGAAAAATCCTGACTTTGGTGAAAATGAACCAAGTGCGGAGTGGAAATAGAAGATTTTGAGGAAAATGAAATCAGTTTGGAGAGGACAACCTGATTTGTGTGAAAACGTACCCAGTTTTGGTTGTTAATAGGGATTTTTCTGAAAAATGAACCTAATTTCGGATAAAAAATGCTGATTATGCGGAAAATGAACCCAGTTTTGGGGGAAAAATCCATTTTTAAGGAAAATCAACCCAGTTTTGGGGGAAAAATCCATTTTTAAGGAAAATCAACAAAGTTTTGGGGAAAAAATTATTTTGGGGAAAATGAACCCAGTAATCGGGTAAAAAAACCAGAGTTTTTGGGAAAATGAACAGAGTTTGGGGGGGGAACCAACTTGTAGGGAAATGAACCGAGTTTTGCTCGAAAAAAACCGACTTTGGGGAAAATCAACCCAGTTTGGGTGGAAAAATAACGATTTTGGGGAAATGAACCCAGTAATGGGGAAAATGAACCCGATTTTGGGGAAATGAACCCAGTTTTTGGGGTAAAAACCTGATTTTGGGGAAAATGAACACAGTTTGGAGGGGAAAACTTGATTTGTGTGAAAATGCACCCAGTGTTTTGAAGAAAAAATGAGATTTTGGGGAAAATGAACCCAGTTTGGGAGGATAGAAGCTGATTATGGGGAAAATGAACCCAGTTTTGGGGGGAAAATCCATTTTTAAGGAAAATCAACCCAGTTTTGGGGGAAAAATCCATTTTTAAGGAAAATGAAGCCAGTTTTGGGGAAAAAAAAATATTTTGGGGAAAATGAACCCAGTAATCGGGTAAAAAAACAGAGTTTTTGGGAAAATGAACAGAGTTTGGGGGGGGGGGAACCAACTTGTAGGGAAATGAACCGAGTTTTCCTCGAAAAAAAAACGACTTTGGGGAAAATGAACCCAGTTTGGGTGGAAAAAAACCGATTTTGGGGAAAATGAACCCAGTTTTTGGGGTAAAAAAAACGATTTTGGGGAAATGAACCCAGTAATTTTGAAAAAAACTGATTTTGGGGAAAATGAACACAGTTTGGAGGGGAAAACTTGATTTATGTGAAAATGCACCCAGTGTTTTGAAGAAAAAATGAGATTTTGGGGAAAATGTACCCAGTTTGGGAGGATAGAAGCTGATTATAAGGAAAATGAAGCCAGTTTGGGGGGAAAAAAACATTTTGTGGAAATACAGCCAGTAATAGGGTAAAAACCCCGGATTTTGGGGAAAATGAACCCAGTTTGGTGGGGAAAACCCAATTTGAAGGGAACTAAACCCAGTTTTGTGGAAAAAATATATTTTGGGGAAAATGAACCCAGTAATGGGGAAAAATCCTGACTTTGGTGAAAATGAACCAAGTGCAGAGTGGAAATAGAAGATTTTGAGGAAAATGAACTCAGTTTGGAGAGGACAACCTGATTTGTGTGAAAACGTACCCAGTTTTGGTTGTTAATAGGGATTTTGTGAAAAATGAACCTAATTTCGGATAAAAAATGCTGATTATGCGGAAAATGAAGCCAGTTTTGGGGGAAAAATCCATTTTTAAGGAAAATCAACCCAGTTTTGGGGGAAAAATCCATTTTTAAGGAAAATGAAGCCAGTTTTGGGGAAAAAAAATATTTTGGGGAAAATGAACCCAGTAATCGGGTAAAAAAAACAGAGTTTTTGGGAAAATGAACAGAGTTTGGGGGGGGAACCAACTTGTAGGGAAATGAACCGAGTTTTGCTCGAAAAAAACTGACTTTGGGGAAAATCAACCCAGTTTGGGTGGAAAAAAACCGATTTTGGGGAAATGAACCCAGTAATGGGGAAAAAACCTGATTTTGGGGAAAATGAGCACGGTTTGGGAGGAAAGAAGCTGATTATGGGAAAAATGAAACCAGTTTGGGGGGAAAAAAACATTTTTGATGAAAATGAACCCAGTTTTGAAGGCAAAAAAAGATTTTGGGGAAACAAAGCCAGTAACTGGTTCAAAAATCCATATATTGGGGAAAATGAACACAGTTTGGTGGGGAAAACCCGATATGTAGGGAAATAAACCCAGTTTTGGTGGAAAAAATATATTTTGGGGAAAATGAACCCAGTTTTTTTGGGGAAAATTTTTTTGGGGGGGAAAATGAACACAGTAATGGGGGAAAATCCTGATTTCGGGGAAAGTGAACCAAGTGCGGAGTGGAAATAGAAGATTTTGAGGAAAATGAACTCAGTTTGGAGAGGACAACCTGATTTGTGTGAAAACGTACCCAGTTTTGGTTGTTAATAGGGATTTTGTGAAAAATGAACCTAATTTCAGAGAAAAAAATGCTGATTATGTGGAAAATGAACCCAGTTTTGGGGGAAGAAATCCATTTTTAAGGAAAATCAACCCAGTTTTGGGAGAAAAATCCATTTTTAAGGAAAATGAAGCCAGTTTTGGGGAAAAAAAATATTTTGGGGAAAATGAACCCCGTAATCGGGTAAAAAAACAGAATTTTTGGGAAAATGAACAGAGTTTGGGGGGGGGGGGAACCAACTTGTAGGGAAATGAACCGAGTTTTGCTCGAAAAAAAACCGACTTTGGGGAAAATCAACCCAGTTTGGGTGGAAAAAAAACGATTTTGTGGAAAATGAACCCATTTTTTGGGGGAAAAAACCCGATTTTGGGGAAATGAACCCAGTAATGGGGAAAAAAACCTGATTTTGGGGAAAACAAACACAGTTTGGAGGGGGAAAACTTGATTTGTGTGAAAATGCACCCAGTGTTTTGAAGACAAAATGAGATTTTGGGGAAAATGAACACAGTTTGGGAGGATAGAAGCTGATTATGGGGAAAATGAAACCAGTCTGGGGGGAAAAAAACATTTTGTGGAAATAAAGCCAGTAATAGGGTAAAAACCCCGGATTTTGGGGAAAATGGACGCAGTTTGGTGGGGAAAACCCAATTTGAAGGGAAATAAACCCAGTTTTGTGGAAAAAATATATTTTGGGGAAAATGAACCCAGTAATGGGGAAAAATCCTGACTTTGGTGAAAATGAACCAAGTGCGGAGTGGGAAATAGAAGATTTTGAGGAAAATGAACTCAGTTTGGAGAGAACAACCTGATTTGTGTGAAAACGTACCCAGTTTTGGTTGTTAATAGGGATTTTGTGAAAAATGAACCTAATTTCGGATAAAAAATGCTGATTATGCGGAAAATGAACCCAGTTTTGAGGGAAAAATCCATTTTTAAGGAAAATGAAGCCAGTTTTGGAGAAAAAAAATATTTTGGGGAAAATGAACCCAGTAATCGGGTAAAAAAAAACAGAGTTTTTGGGAAAATGAACAGAGTTTGGGGGGGGAACCAACTTGTAGGGAAATGAACCGAGTTTTGCTCGAAAAAAAACTGACTTTGGGGAAAATCAACCCAGTTTGGGTGGAAAAAAACCGATTTTGGGGAAATGAACCTAGTAATGGGGAAAAAACGTGATTTTGGGGAAAATGAACACGGTTTGGGGAGTAAAGAAGCTGATTATGGGAAAAATGAAACCAGTTTGGGGGGAAAAAAACATTTTTGATGAAATGAACCCAGTTTTGTAGGAAAAAAAAGATTTTGGGGAAACAAAGCCAGTAACTGGTTCAAAAATCCATATATTGGGGAAAATGAACACAGTTTGGTGGGGAAAACCCGATATGTAGGGAAATAAACCCAGTTTTGGTGGACAAAAACATATTTTGGGGAAAATGAAACCCAGTTTTTTTGGGGAAAATTTTTTTGGGGGGGGAAAATGAACACAGTAATGGGGGAAAATCCTGATTTCGGGGAAAGTGAACCAAGTGCGGAGTGGAAATAGAAGATTTTGAGGAAAATGAACTCAGTTTGGAGAGGACAACCTGATTTGTGTGAAAACGTACCCAGTTTTGGTTGTTAATAGGGGATTTTGTGAAAAATGAACCTAATTTCAGAGAAAAAATGCTGATTATGTGGAAAATGAACCCAGTTTTGGGGGAAAAAAATCCATTTTTAAGGAAAATCAACCCAGTTTTGGGAGAAAAATCCATTTTTAAGGAAAATGAAACCAGTTTTGGGGAAAAAAAATATTTTGGGGAAAATGAACCCCCGTAATCGGGTAAAAAAACAGAATTTTGGGAAAATGAACAGAGTTTGGGGGGGGGGGGACACCAACTTGTAGGGAAATGAACCGAGTTTTTGCTCGAAAAAAAACCGACTTTGGGGAAAATCAACCCAGTTTGGGTGGAAAAAAAACGATTTTGGGGAAAATGAACCCATTTTTTGGGGAAAAAACCCGATTTTGGGGAAATGAACCCAGTAATGGGGAAAAAACCTGATTTTGGGGAAAATGAACACGGTTTGAGAGGAAAGAAGCTGATTATGGGGAAAATGAAACCAGTTTGGGGGGAAAAAAACATTTTTGATGAAAATGAACC
>JAUMJJ010001308.1:0-18951 GCA_033556795.1 Tapera naevia | reverse complement strand
GGGGATCCCCCCCTTCGCTCCTCCCCCACCCCCCCCCCCCCGGACCCCCCCCCTTTTGGGATCCTCCCCCCCCCCCTTTCTGGGGTCCCTCCGGTCCGAGACCCCCCGTCCCCCTCTTTGGGACCCCCTCCCCCTCCCCTTGGGGTCCCCTCCCCCCTTTCCCAATTTGGGGTCCCCTCCCCCCTTTTTGGGATCCCCCTCTCCCCCCCTCCTCCTTTTGGGGTCCTCCCGTGCCAGCCCCTCCCCCCTTTTTGGATTCCCCCCCTCCCCTTTTTGGGGATCCCCCCGCTCACTCCTCCCCCTCCCCCCCCCCCCCCCTTTTGTGATCCTCCCCCCCCCTTTCTGGGGTCCCTCCGGTCCCAGACCCCCCCTCCCCCTCTTTGGGACCCCCCTCCCCTTGGGGTCCCCTCCCCCCTTTCCCAATTTGGGGTCCCCACCCCCTTTTTGGGATCCCCCTCTCCCCCCCTCCTCCTTTTGGGGTCCCCCCGTGCCAGCCCCTCCCCCCTTTCTGGATTCCCCCCCTCTCCTTTTTTGGGGATCCCCCCGCTCGCTCCTCTCCCTCCCCCCCCCCCTTTTGGGATCCTCCCCCTCCCCCCCCCCTTTCTGGGGTCCCTCCGGTCCCAGACCCCCCATCCCCCTCTTTGGGACCCCCTCCCCCTCCCCTTGGGGTCCCCCCCCTTTCCCAATTTGGGGTCCCCTCCCCCCTTTTAGGATCCCCCTCTTCCCCCCTCCCCCTGCCAGCCCCTCCCCCCCCATTTTTCGACACCCCCCTCCCCCCCTTTCTGGGGTCCCCCTGGTCCGAGACCCCCCCTCCCCCTCTTTGGGACCCCCTCCCCTTGGGGTCCCCTCCCCCCTTTCCCAATTTGGGGTCCCCTCCCCCCTTTTTGGGACCCCCCTCTCCCCCCCTCCTCCTTTTGGGGTCCTCCCGTGCCAGCCCCTCCCCCCTTTTTGGATTACCCCCCCTCCCCCTTTTTGGGGTCCCCCCTGCACCCCCTCAGGTTTTGGGGGGGTCCCAGCAGGGTTTGGGGGTCCCCAGGGGTCAGAGGGGGAGGTTAAGGGGGTCCCAGGGGTATTTTGGGGGGTCCCAGGGGCATTTTTGGATGGGGGGGTTGTGTCCCAGCAGGGTTTGGGGGTCCCCAGGGGTCAGAGGGGGAGGTTTGGGGGGGTCCCGGGGCATTTTGGGGGTCCCAGGGGAGGTTTGGGGGGGTCCCAGGGGCAATTTGGAGGGGGGGGGGGTCCTGGCAGGGTTTGGGGGTCCCCAGGTGTCAGAGGGGGAGGTTTGGGGGGTCCCAGGGGTGGTTTGGGGGATCCCAGGGGCATTTGGGGGGGTCCCAGGGGCATTTTGGATGGAGGGGGGGGTCCTGGGCAGGGTTTGGGGGTCCCCAGGTGTCAGAGGGGGAGGTTTGGGGGTTCCCAGGGGCATTTTGGGGGGGTCCCAGGGGAGGTTTGGGAGCCCCAGAGGTATTTTGGGGGCACTTTGGATGGGGGGGGGGGGGGTCCTGGCAGGGTTTGGGGGTCCCTGGGTAGCAAAGGGGGAGGTTTGGGGGGGTCCCAGGGGAGGTTTTGGGGGTCCCAGGGGCATTTTGGGGGGTCCCAGGGAACATTTTGGGGGTCCCAGGGCAGGTTTTTGGGGGTCCCAGGGCAGGTTTTGGGGGGTCCCAGGGGCATTTTGGGGGTCCCAGGGAACATTTTGGGGGTCCCAGGGGCATTTTGGGGGTCCCAGGGGAGGTTTTGGGGGTCCCAGGGGTATTTTGGGGGTCCCAGGGAACATTTTGGGGGTCCCAGGGGAGGTTTTGAGGGTTCCCAGGGGCGGTTTTGGGGGCCCCAGGGCAGGTTTTGGGGGTCCCAGGGGCATTTTGGGGGTCCCAGGGCAGGTTTTGGGGGGTCCCAGAAGCATTTTGGGGGTCCCAGGGGAGGTTTTGGGGTCCCAGGGGCATTTTGGGGGGTCCCAGGGAACATTTTGGGGGTCCCAGGGGCATTTTGGGGGTCCCAGGGGAAATTTTGGGGGTCCCAGGGGCATTTTGGGGGTCCCAGGGGCAGTTTTGGGGGTCCCAGGGGAGGTTTTGGGGTCCCAGGGGCATTTTGGGGGGTCCCAGGGAACATTTTGGGGTTCCCAGGGGCATTTTGGGGGTCCCAGGGGAGGTTTTGGGGGTCCCAGGGGAGGTTTTGGGGGTCCCAGGGGCATTTTGGGGGTCCCATAGGCGGTTTTGGGGGTCCCAGGGCAGGTTTTGGGGGGTCCCAGGAGCATTTTGGGGGTCCCAGTGCAGGTTTTGGGGGGTCCCAGGAGCATTTTGGGGGTCCCAGGGGCATTTTGGGGGTCCCAGGGCAGGTTTTGGGGGTCCAAGGGGCATTTTGGGGGTCCCAGGGGCACTTTGGGACCCTCTCCCCCCCGTTGTGGTTTTGGGGTGCAGGTTCTGCCCCCCCCCCAGGCCATGGAGCAACCGGAGGAGTCGCCCGGGGACGCCCCGAGAGGTGAGGGGGGGGTGGGGTGGGTGGGGGACCCCAAAGCTTGGGGGGGGGGGGGACACCCCAAAGTATTGGGACGGGGGGGGACAGCGCCCACCTCAGGCTCTCCAGCCCCTCCCGGGCCCTCTGGGAGCTCCAGGGTTGGGGTCCCACCAGGGATGGGGTCCCAGCAGGGAGAAGGTCCCACCAAGGTTTGGGTCTCAACAGTGTTGAGGTCCCACCAGGGTTGGGGTCACAGCAAGTTTGGGGTCCCACCAGGGTTGGGGTCCCACCAGGGTTGAGGTTCCACCAGGGTTTGGGTCCCACCAGGGTTGGGGTCCCACCAGGGTTGGGGTCCAATCAGGGTTTGGGTCCAACCAGGAATTGGTCCCACCAGGGAGAAGGTCCCATCAAGGTCTGGGTCCCACCAAGGTTTGGGTCTCACCAGTGTTGGGGTCCCACCAGGGTTGGGGTCCAACCAGGAATGGGGTCCAACCAGGGTTGAGGTTCCACCAGGGTTTGGGTCCCACCAGAGTTTGGGTCCACCAGGGTTGGGGTCCAATCAGGGTTTGGGTCCCACCAGGGAGAAGGTCCCATCAAGATCTGGGTCCCATCAAGGTTTGGGTCTCACCAGAGTTTGGGTCCCACCAAGGTTGGGGTCCAATCAGGGTTTGGGTCCCACCAGGGAGAAGGTCCCATCAAGGTCTGGGTCCCATCAAGGTTTGGGTCCCACCAGGAATGGGGTCCAACCAGGAATAGGGTCCCACCAAGGTTGGGGTCCAATCAGAGTTTGGGTCCCACCAGGAATTGGTCCCACCAGGGAGAAGGTCCCATCAAGGTTTGGGTCCCACCAGGGATGGGGTCCAACCAGGAATGGGTCCCACCAGGGTTGAGGTTCCACCAGGGATTGGGTCCCACCAAGGTTTGGGTCCCACCAGGGTTGGGGTTCAACAAGGGTTGGGGTCCCATCAGAGTTTGGGTCCAACCAGGAATTGGTCCCACCAGGGAGAAGGTCCCATCAAGGTCTGGGTCCCATCAAGGTTTGGGTCTCACCAGGGTTGGGGTCCCACCAGTGTTGGGGTCCCACCAGGGATGGGGTCCAACCAGGAATGGGTCCCACCAGGGTTGGGGTCCAATCAGGGTTTGGGTCCCACCAGGGAGAAGGTCCCACCAAGGTTTGGGTCTCACCAGGGTTTGGGTCCAACCAGGGATTGGGTCCAACCAGGGATTGGGTCCAACCAGGGATTGGGTCCCACCAGGGTTGGGGTCCAATCAGGGTTTGGGTCCCACCAGGGAGAAGGTCCCATCAAGGTCTGGGTTCCATCAAGGTTTAGGTCTCACCAGCGTTTGGGTCCCACCAGGGAGAAGGTCCCACCAGGGATTGGGTCCCATCAAGGTTTGGGTCCCACCAGGGTTGGGGTCCCATCAGAGTTTGGGTCCAACCAGGAATTGGTCCCACCAGAGAGAAGGTCCCATCAAGGTCTGGGTCCCATCAAGGTTTGGGTCTCACCAGTGTTGGGCTCCAACCAGCGTTTGGGTCCCACCAGGGATCGGGTCCCACCAGGGTTGGGGTCCAATCAGGAATGGGTCCCACCAGGGTTGAGGTTCCACCAGGGTTGGGGTCCCACCAGAGTTTGGGTCCCACCAGGGTTGGGGTCCAACCAGGAATGGGTCCCACCAGGGATAAGGTCCCACCAGGGATGGGTTCCCACCAAGGTTTGGGTCCCACCAGGGTTGAGGTCCCACCAGGGTTGGGGTCCCATCAAGGCTGTGGTCCAATCAGGGTTTGGGTCCAACCAGGAATTGGTCCCACCAGGGAGAAGGTCCCATCAAGGTCTGGGTCCCATCAAGGTTTGGGTCCCACCAAGGTTTGGGTCCCACCAGGGTTGGGGTCCAACCAGGAATGGGTCCCATCAGGGTTGAGGTTCCACCAGGGTTTGGGTCCCACCAGAGTTTGGGTCCCACCAGGGTTGGGGTCTAATCAGGGTTTGGGTCCCACCAGGGAGAAGGTCCCATCAAGGTCTGGGTCCCATCAAGGTTTGGTCCCACCAGGGATGGGGTCCCACCAGGAATGGGGTCCAACCAGGAATAGGGTCCCACCAAGGTTGGGGTCCAATCAGAGTTTGGGTCCCACCAGGAATTGGTCCCACCAGGGAGAAGGTCCCATCAAGGTTTGGGTCCCACCAGGGATGGGGTCCAACCAGGAATGGGTCCCACCAGGGTTGAGGTTCCACCAGGGTTTGGGTCCCACCAGAGTTTGGGTCCCACCAGTGTTGGGGTTCAACCAGGGTTTGGGTCCCACCGAGGTTGGGGTCCAACCAGGAGTGGGTCCCACCAGGGATAAGGTCCCACCAGGGATGGGTTCCCACCAAGGTTTGGGTCCCACCAGGGTTGGGGTCCCATCAAGGCTGTGGTCCAATCAGGGTTTGGGTCCAACCAGGGATGGGTCCCACCAGGGAGAAGGTCCCATCAAGGTCTGGGTCTCACCAGTGTTGGGGTCCCACCAGGGTTGGGGTCCAACCAGGAATGGGTCCCACCAGGGATGGGTCCCACCAGGGTTGGGGTCCTACCAGAGTTTGGGTCCCACCAGGGTTGGGGTCCAATCAGGGTTTGGGTCCCACCAGGGATGGGGTCCAACCAGGAATGGGTCCCACCAGGGTTGAGGTTCCACCAGGGTTGGGGTCCCACCAGAGTTTGGGTCCCACCAAGGTTTGGGTCCCACCAGGGTTGGGGTTCCACCAGGGATCGGGTCCCACCAAGGTTTGGGTCCCACCAGAGTTGGGGTCCAATCAGGGTTTGGGTCCAACCAGGAATTGGTCCCACCAGGGAGAAGGTCCCATCAAGGTCTGGGTTCCATCAAGGTTTAGGTCTCACCAGCGTTTGGGTCCCACCAGGGAGAAGGTCCCACCAGGGTTTGGGTCCCACCAGGGTTGGGGTTCAACAAGGGTTGGGGTCCCATCAGAGTTTGGGTCCAACCAGGAATTGGTCCCACCAGGGAGAAGATCCCATCAAGGTCTGGGTCCCACCAGGGTTTGGGTCTCACCAGTGTTGGGGTCCCACCAGGGTTGGGGTCCCACCAAGGTTGGGGTCCAACCAGGAATGGGTCCCACCAGGGATAAGGTCCCACCAGGGATGGGTTCCCACCAAGGTTTGGGTCCCGCCAGTGTTGAGGTCCCACCAGGGTTGGGGTCCCATCAAGGCTGTGGTCCAATCAGGGTTTGGGTCCAACCAGGAATTGGTCCCACCAGGGAGAAGGTCCCATCAAGGTCTGGGTCCCACCAGGGTTTGGGTCCCACCAGGGTTTGGGTCCCACCAGGGCTGGGTCCCACCAGGGCTGGGATTCCACCAAGGCCGAGGTTCCACCAAGGATGGATGAGGTCCCACTAACGTTGGGGTCCAAGGCTGGGCTTTGATGGCTCTTCCAACCCAACCCATTCCGTGGTGGGGCTGGACTGGATGAGCTGAGAGGTCTTCTCCAACCTCAATGACCCAGTGAGAGGTCTCCCTGCCCATGGAACTGGATGGGTTTTGAGGTCCCTCCCAACCCAATCATGGTGGGGATGGAATGGATGGGCTTTGAGGTCCCTTCCAACTCAACTCAACCAAACCCAACCCAACTCAACCCAATGCAAACCAACCCATTCCATGGTGGGGTTGGACAGGATGATCTCAGAGGCCTTCTCCAACCTCAAGGACCCAGTGAGAGGTTTCCCTGCCCATGGATTTGGATGGGCTTTGATGGCCCTTCCACCTCAACCCAACCCAACTCAACCCAACCCAATTCTACCCAACTCAACCCAACCCAACTCAACCCAACCCAACCCAATTCTACCCAACTCAACCCAACCCAATTCAACCCAACCCAATTCTACCCAACTCAACCCAACCCAACTCAACCCAACCCAATTCTACCCAAATCAACCCAACTCAACTCAACCCAACCCAATTCTACCCAAATCAACCCAACTCAACTCAACCCAACCCAATTCTACCCAACTCAACCCAACTCAACTCAACCCAACCCAATTCTACCCAACTCAACCCAACCCAACCCAACTCAACTCAACCCAATTCTACCCAACCCAACTCAACTCAACCCAACCCAATTCTACCCAACCCAACTCAACTCAACCCAACCCATTCCACGGTGGCATTGGATGGGATGATCTCAGAGGCCTTCTCCAACCTCAGTGACCCACTGAGAGGTCTCCCTGCCCATGGATCTGGATGGGCTTTGATGGCCCTTCCAACTCAACCAAACCAACTCAACCCAACCCAACCCATCTCCACCCAACCCAACCCAATCCAACTCAACCCAACCCAATTCTACCCAACTCAACTCAATCCATCTCAACCCAACCCATCCCATTCCATGATGGGGTTGGCCAGGATGATCTCAGAGGCCTTCTCCAACCTCAAGGACCCAGTGAGAGGTTTCCCTGCCCATGGATTTGGATGGGCTTTGATGGCCCTTCCAACTCATCCCAACTCCACCCAACTCCACCCAACCCAACTCCACCCAACCCAACTCAACTCAACCCAACCCAACTCAATCAAACCAACTCAACCAAACCAACTCAACCCAATCCAACCCAACTCAACTCAATCCAACTCAACCCAACCCAACCCGTTCCACAGTGGGGTTGGTCAGGATGATCTCAGAGGCCTTCTCCGACCTCAGTGACCCACTGAGAGGTCTCCCTGCCCATGGATCTGGATGGGCTTTGATGACCCTTCCAACTCAACCCAATCCAACTCCACCCAATCCAACTCAACCCAATCCAACTCCATCCAACCCAATCCAACTCAACTCCAACCAACCCAACCCAACTCAATCCAATCCAACTCCACCCAACCCAACTCAACCCAACTCAACCCAGCCCATTCCACCATGGGGTTGGCCAGGATGATCTCAGAGGCCTTCTCCAACCTCAATGACCCACTGAGAGGTCTCCCTGCCCATGGATCTGGATGGGCTTTGATGACCCTTCCAACTCAACCCAACTCAACTCCACCCAACTCAACTCAACCCAATCCAACTCCACCCAACCCAATCCAACTCAACTCTAACCAACCCAACTCAACCCAATCCAACTCAACTCCAACCAACCCAACTCAACCAAACCAACTAAACCCAACTCAACCCAACTCAACTCCAACCAACCCAACCCAACTCAACCAAACCAACTAAACCCAACTCGACCCAACCCAACTCAACCCAGCCCAACCCAACCCAACTCCACCCAACCCAACTCCACTCCACCCAACTCAACCAAACCAACTCAACTCCACCCAACTCAACTAAACCCAACCCAACTCAACTCAATCCAACTCAACCCAACCCAACCCGTTCCACAGTGGGGTTGGTCAGGATGATCTCAGAAGCCTTCTCCAACCTCAATGCCCCACTGAGAGGTCCCCCTCCCCTCCCACCGCCCCCGCATTCCCTGGTGGACCCCCATACTGACGTCCATCCCTTGTGTGTGTGTGTGTGTGTGTGTGTGTCCCACCTCCTCCTCCAGCCGCCGTCGCCTCCCCAACCCCACCTCCTGTAGACTCCATCCCACCACCTCCACCTTCCAAAACCCGGAAACACCTGGAATGCCCCCAATGCTCCAAGACCTTTGAGTACCTGTCCAGGCTCCGACGTCACCTGAGCACCCACCTGGCCGAGAAACCCTACAAATGCGGTTCCTGCTCCAAGAGCTTCGCCGAGAGCTCCAGCCTCTTGGAGCACCACCACACCCACACCGGGGAGAAGCCCTACGAGTGCGGCCTCTGCTCCAAACGCTTCACCTACAGCTCCAACCTCATCAAACATCTCCACCTCCACCGGGGTCAAAAACCCTTCCAGTGCGGGCAGTGCGGGAAACGTTTCGGTGAAAGCAACCACCTGAGGGACCACCAGAGGAGCCACACGGGGGAGAAACCCTACGGGTGCGACCAATGCGGGCGCCGTTTCGGTTACAGCTCCAACCTGAGGCGTCACCTGAGGCAACACAGCGGCCAAAAACCCTTCCGGTGCGCCCAGTGCGGCAAAGCCTTCGGAGAAAGCGACCGTCTCTTGGTCCACCAACGCACGCACAGCGGGGAGAGGCCCCACCGTTGTCCCAGCTGCCCCAAGAGCTTCAGCAGAGCCGTCGACCTCGCTCACCATCGCCGCAGGATCCACCGGGACGAGGAGGAGGCGCAAGGGGAGGGGGGGGAGAAGCTTTGAGGAGCTTCTTGAGGTTTGGGGGGGGGAGGTGGTTGAACCTGATGGTGGTTCTGGGCCATGGGAAGGTCCGTGGAGGGTCCATGATGTCGTTTTTCAACCCTTCCGTGGTGGCCACGGGGGTGGCTTTGACCCTGTTGCTGTCCACGGTCAATGGGAAGATCCATGGAGGGTCCATGATGTCATTAAAGGCTCTTCCAACCCTTCCATGGTGACCACAGGGCTGTCTTTGACCCTGTTGGTGCCCACGGTCAATGGGAAGATCCATGGAGGGTCCATGATGTCATTAAGGGCTCTTCCAGCCCTTCTGTGGTGGCCACAGGACGTGGTTGGCCCTGAAGGTGCCCCTGGTCCATGGGAAGATCCATGGAGGGTCCATGATGTCATTAAGGGCTCTTCCAGCCCTTCCATGGTGGCCACAGGGATGGGTTTGACCCTTCCATGGTGGCCATGGGGATGGGTTTGACCCTGTTGGTGCCCACGGTCAATGGGAAGATCCATGGAGGGTCCATGATGTCATTAAAGGCTCTTCCAACCCTTCCATGGTGACCACAGGGCTGTCTTTGACCCTGTTGGTGCCCACGGTCAACTTGAAGATCCATGGAGGGTCCATCGTGTCATTAAGGGCTCTTCCAGCCCTTCCAGGGTGGCCACAGGACGTGGTTGGCCCTGAAGGTGCCCCTGGTCAATGGGAAGATCCATGGAGGGTCCATGATGTCATTAAGGGCTCTTCCAACTCTTCCAGGGTGGCCACAGGGATGGGTTTGACCCTTCCATGGTGGCCATGGGGATGGGTTTGACCCTGATGGTGCCCATGGTCAATGGGAAGATCCATGGAGGGTCCATGATGTCGTTTTTCAACCCTTCTGTGGAGGCCACGGGGGTGGCTTTGACCCTGTTGGTGTCCATGGTCAATGGGAAGATCCATGGAGGGTCCATGATGTCATTAAAGGCTCTTCCAACCCTTCCATGGTGACCACAGGGCTGTCTTTGACCCTGTTGGTGCCCACGGTCAACTTGAAGATCCATGAAGGGTCCATCGTGTCATTAATGGCTCTTCCAGCCCTTCCATGATGGCCACGGGGATGGGTTTGACCCTGTTGGTGCCCCTGGTCCATGGGAAGATCCATGGAGGGTCCATGATGTCATTAAGGGCTCTTCCAGACCTTCCGTGGTGGCCACAGGGATGGGTTTGACCCTTCCATGGTGGCCATGGGGATGGGTTTGACCCTGTTGGTGCCCACGGTCAATGGGAAGATCCATGGAGGGTCCATCGTGTCATTAAGGGCTCTTCCAGCCCTTCTGTGGTGGCCACAGGACGTGGTTGGCCCTGAAGGTGCCCCTGGTCCATGGGAAGATCCATGGAGGGTCCATGATGTCATTAAGGGCTCTTCCAGCCCTTCCGTGGTGGCCACAGGGATGGGTTTGACCCTTCCATGGTGGCCATGGGGATGGGTTTGACCCTGATGGTGCCCCTGGTCAATGGGAAGATCCATGGAGGGTCCATGATGTCATTAAGGGCTCTTCCAACCCTTCCATGGTGACCACAGGGCTGTCTTTGACCCTGTTGGTGCCCACGGTCAACTTGAAGATCCATGGAGGGTCCATCGTGTCATTAAGGGCTCTTCCAGCCCTTCTGTGGTGGCCACAGGACGTGGTTGGCCCTGAAGGTGCCCCTGGTCCATGGGAAGATCCATGGAGGGTCCATGATGTCACTTTTCAACCCTTCTGTGGTGGCCACGGGGGTGGCTTTGACCCTGTTGGTGGTTGTGGTCAACAGGATGATCAATGGAGGCTCCATCGTCTCATTAATGGCTCTTCCAGCCCTTCCATGGTGGCCACGGGGATGGGTTTGACCCTGTTGGTGCCCACGGTCAATGGGAAGATCCATGGAGGGTCCATGATGTCATTAAAGGCTCTTCCAACCCTTCCATGGTGACCACAGGGATGGCTTTGACCCTGTTGGTGCCCACGGTCAACTTGAAGATCCATGGAGGTTCCATCGTGTCATTAAGGGCTCTTCCAGTCCTTCCAGGGTGGCCACAGGACATGGTTGGCCCTAAAGGTGCCCCTGGTCCATGGGAAGATCCATGGAGGGTCCATGATGTCGTTTTTCAACCCTTCTGTGGTGGCCACGGGGGTGGCTTTGACCCTGTTGGTGGTTGTGGTCAACAGGATGATCAATGGAGGCTCCATCGTCTCATTAATGGCTCTTCCAGCCCTTCTGTGGTGGCCACGGGGATGGGTTTGACCCTGTTGGTGTCCACGGTCAATGGGAAGATCCATGGAGGGTCCATGATGTCATTAAAGGCTCTTCCAACCCTTCCATGGTGACCACAGGGCTGTCTTTGACCCTGTTGGTGCCCACGGTCAACTTGACGATCCATGGAGGGTCCATCATGTCATTAAGGGCTCTTCCAGCCCTTCCATGGTGGCCACAGGACGTGGTTGGCCCTGAAGGTGCCCCTGGTCCATGGGAAGATCCATGGAGGGTCCATCGTGTCATTAAGGGCTCTTCCAGCCATTCCAGGGTGGCCACAGGGATGGGTTTGACCCTGTTGGTGCCCCTGGTCCATGGGAAGGTCCGTGGAGGGTCCATGATGTCACTTTTCAACCCTTCTGTGGTGGCCACGGGGGTGGCTTTGACCCTGTTGGTGGTTGTGGTCAACAGGATGATCAATGGAGGCTCCATTGTCTCATTAATGGCTCTTCAGCCCTTCTGTGGTGGCCATGGGGATGGGTTTGACCCTGATGGTGCCCCTGGTCAATGGGAAGATCCATGGAGGGTCCATGATGTCATTAAAGGCTCTTCCAACCCTTCCATGGTGACCACAGGGATGGCTTTGACCCTGTTGGTGCCCACGGTCAATGGGAAGATCCATGGAGGGTCCATCGTGTCATTAAGGGCTCTTCCAGCCCTTCTGTGGTGGCCACAGGACGTGGTTGGCCCTGAAGGTGCCCCTGGTCCATGGGAAGATCCATGGAGGGTCCATGATGTCATTAAGGGCTCTTCCAGCCCTTCCGTGGTGGCCACAGGGATGGGTTTGACCCTTCCATGGTGGCCATGGGGATGGGTTTGACCCTGATGGTGCCCCTGGTCAATGGGAAGATCCATGGAGGGTCCATGATGTCATTAAGGGCTCTTCCAACCCTTCCATGGTGACCACAGGGCTGTCTTTGACCCTGTTGGTGCCCACGGTCAACTTGAAGATCCATGGAGGGTCCATCGTGTCATTAAGGGCTCTTCCAGCCCTTCCGTGGTGGCCACAGGACGTGGTTGGCCCTAAAGGTGCCCCTGGTCCATGGGAAGATCCATGGAGGGTCCATGATGTCACTTTTCAACCCTTCTGTGGTGGCCACGGGGGTGGCTTTGACCCTGTTGGTGGTTGTGGTCAACAGGATGATCAATGGAGGCTCCATCGTCTCATTAATGGCTCTTCCAGCCCTTCTGTGGTGGCCACGGGGATGGGTTTGACCCTGTTGGTGCCCACGGTCAATGGGAAGATCCATGGAGGGTCCATGATGTCATTAAAGGCTCTTCCAACCCTTCCAGGGTGGCCACAGGGATGGGTTTGACCCTTCCATGGTGGCCATGGGGATAGGTTTGACCCTGTTGGTGCCCCTGGTCAATGGGAAGATCCATGGAGGGTCCATCGTGTCATTAAGGGCTCTTCCAGCCTTTCCGTGGTGGCCACAGGGATGGGTTTGACCCTGTTGGTGCCCAGGGTCAATGGGAAGATCCATGGAGGGTCCATGATGTCATTAAAGGCTCTTCCAACCCTTCCATGGTGACCACAGGGATGGGTTTGACCCTGTTGGTGCCCACGGTCAATGGGAAGATCCATGGAGGGTCCATTGTGTCATTAAGGGCTCTTCCAGCCCTTCCATGGTGGCCACAGGACGTGGTTGGCCCTGAAGGTGCCCCTGGTCCATGGGAAGGTCCGTGGAGGGTCCATGATATCGTTTTTCAACCCTTCTGTGGTGGCCACGGGGGTGGCTTTGACCCTGTTGGTGGTTGTGGTCAACAGGATGATCAATGGAGGCTCCATCGTCTCATTAAGGGCTCTTCCAGCCCTTCTGTGGTGGCCACGGGGATGGGTTTGACCCTGTTGGTGCCCAGGGTCAATGGGAAGATCCATGGAGGGTCCATGATGTCATTAAAGGCTCTTCCAACCCTTCCATGGTGACCACAGGGCTGTCTTTGACCCTGTTGGTGCCCACGGTCAACTTGAAGATCCATGGAGGGTCCATGATGTCATTAAGGGCTCTTCCAGCCCTTCTGTGGTGGCCACAGGACGTGGTTGGCCCTGAAGGTGCCCCTGGTCCATGGGAAGATCCGTGGAGGGTCCATGATGTCATTTTTCAACCCTTCTGTGGTGGCCACGGGGGTGGTTTTGACCCTGTTGGTGGTTGTGGTCAACAGGATGATCAATGGAGGCTCCATCGTCTCATTAATGGCTCTTCCAGCCCTTCCATGGTGGCCATGGGGATGGGTTTGACCCTGTTGGTGCCCCTGGTCAATGGGAAGATCCATGGAGGGTCCATGATGTCATTAAAGGCACTTCCAGCCCTTCCATGGTGACCACAGGGCTGTCTTTCACCCTGTTGGTGCCCACGGTCAACTTGAAGATCCATGGAGGGTCCATCGTGTCATTAAGGGCTCTTCCAGCCCTTCCAGGGTGGCCACAGGACGTGGTTGGCCCTGAAGGTGCCCCTGGTCCATGGGAAGATCCATGGAGGGTCCATGATGTCATTAAGGGCTCTTCCAGCCCTTCCGTGGTGGCCACAGGGATGGGTTTGACCCTTCCATGGTGGCCATGGGGATGGGTTTGACCCTGTTGGTGCCCAGGGTCAATGGGAAGATCCATGGAGGGTCCATCGTGTCATTAAGGGCTCTTCCAACCCTTCCGTGGTGGCCACAGGGATGGCTTTGACCCTTCCATGGTGACCATGGGGATGGGTTTGACCCCCATCACCCCCATCATCAAGACAAAGACTTCAGGAAGACCTTGATGGGATGGGACCATGGGAATGGGACAATGGAGATGGGATAGGTCCAGGGTGGTGGGTCCAGAGGGGTGGGATGGGACAATGGAGATGGGTCCATGGGGATGTGTCCAAGGTTTTGGGTCCAGAGGGGTGGGATGGGTCCATGGGGATGGGATGGGTCAAGGGTGGTGGGATGGGACCATGGGGATGGGTCCATGGAGATGGGTCCATGGGGATGGGTCCAAGGTGGTGGGTCCAGAGGGGTGGGATGGGTTCAGGGTGGTGGGATGGGACAATGGAGATGGGTCCATGGGGATGGGTCCAGGCTGGTGGGTCCAGAGACCAATGGGAATGGAGAACCTTGATGGGAACAAAGGACCACAGGGAGACCAATGGGAATGGAGATCCTTGGTGGGAACAAAGGACCACGAGGAGAACAATGAGAACAAAGATCCAGGTGGGAACAAAGAGCCATGAGGAGACCAATGGGAATGGAGAACCTTGGTGGGAACAAAGGACCACGAGGAGAACAATGAGAACAAAGATCCAGGTGGGAACAAAGAGCCATGAGGAGACCAATGGGAATGGAGAACCTTGGTGGGATCCAAAAGCCACGATGGGAACAAAGGACCACGAGGAAACCAATAGGAATGAAGAACCTTGAGGGGAACAAAGAGCCACGTGAAGACCAATGGGAAAGAAGAACCTTGAGGGGATCAAAAAGCCACGATGGGAAGAAAGGACCATGAGGAGACCAATGGGAATGGAGAACCTTGGTGGGATCCAAAAAGGACCATGAGGAGACCAATGGGAATGGAGAACCTTGGTGGGAACAAAGAGCCACGTGAAGACCAATGGGAAAGAAGAACCTTAATGGGATCCAAAAGCCACGATGGGAAGAAAGGACCATGAGGAGACCAATGGGAATGGAGAACCTTGGTGGGAACAAAGGACCATGAGGAGACCAATGGGAATGGAGAACCTTGGTGGGAACAATGGGAATGGAGAACCTTGGTGGGATCCAAAAAGGACCACGAGGAGATCAATGGGAATGGAGAACCTTGGTAGGAACAAAGGACCACGAGGAGAACAATGGGAATGGAGAACCTTGAGGGGAACAAAGGACCATGAGGAGAACAATGGGAATGGAGAACCTTGATGGGATCAAAAAACCATGATGGGAACAAAGGACCAAGAGGAGACCAATGGGAACAGAGAACCTTGGTGGGAACAATGGGAATGGAGAACCTTGGTGTGACCCAAAAGGACCACGAGGAGATCAATGGGAATGGAGAACCTTGGTAGGAACAAAGGACCATGAGGAGAACAATGGGAATGGAGAACCTTGGTGGGACCCAAAAGGACCACGAGGAGATCAATGGGAATGGAGAACCTTGGTGGGAACAAAGGACCACGAGGAGACCAATGGGAATGGAGAACCTTGGTGGGACCCAGAAAGGACCATGAGGAGACCAATGGGAATGGAGAACCTTGGTGGGAACCAAAAAGGACCACGTGGAGACCAATGGGAATGGAGAACCTTGGTGGGACCCAGAAAGGACCAAGGGGAGACCAATGGGAATGGAGAACCTTGGTGGGAACAAAGGACCACGAGGAGACCAATGGGAATGGAGAACCTTGGTGGGAACAAAGGGAATGGAGATCCAGGTGGGAACAAAGATCCATGATGGGAACAAAGGACCACGAGGAGACCAATGGGAATGGAGAACCTTGAGGAGACCAATGGGAATGAAGATCCATGGTGGGATCCAAAAGCCATGATGGGAACAAAGGGTAAGGAGGAGACCAATGGGAATGGAGAACCTTGATGGAAACAAAGAACCATGAGGAGATCAATGGGAATGGAGAACCTTGGTAGGATCAAAGGACCATGAGGAGACCAATGGGAATGGAGAACCTTGGTGGGATCAAAAAACCATGATGGGAACAAAGGACCAAGAGGAGACCAATGGGAATGGAGAACCTTGGTGGGAACAATGGGAATGGAGAACCTTGGTGTGACCCAAAAGGACCACGAGGAGATCAATGGGAATGGAGAACCTTGGTAGGAACAAAGGACCACGAGGAGAACAATGGGAATGGAGAACCTTGGTGGGACCCAAAAGCCACGATGGGAACAAAGGACCACGTGGAGACCAATGGGAATGGAGAACCTTGGTGGGATCCAAAAAGGACCATGAGGAGACCAATGGGAATGGAGAACCTTGAGGAGACCAATGGGAATGGAGAACCTTGGTGGGATCCAAAAGCCACGATGGGAACAAAGGACCACGTGGTTCTGCCAGTCCCCCCACCCCTCCTTTGGGGTCCCTCTGGTCCCAGACGCCCCCCACCCCCACTTTTTGGGGTCCCCCCCGGCTCTCGTTCCCTCCCTTCCCCCCCCAAGGGCGATCGAGGGCGCTTTGGGATCTCAGGGGGGTTTGGAGTCCGGGTGGGACAGGGGAGAAGCTCTGGGATGGGGAGGAGGTGGTTGGGTGGTGGAAAGGGGGATGGGACCATGGAGATGGGTCCAGAGGGGTGGGATGGGACCATGGAGATGGGTCCAAAGGGGTGGGATGGGACCATGGAGATGGGTCCAGAGGGGTGGGATGGGACCATGGAGATGGGATGGGACAATGGAGATGGGTCCAGGGGGGTGGGATGGGACCATGAGGATGGGTCCAGGGTGGTGGGTCCAGAGGGGTGGGATGGGTCCAGGGTGGTGGGACCATGGAGATGGGTCCATGGGGATGGGTCCAGGGTGATGGGACCATGGAGATGGGTCCATGGGGATGGATCCAGAGGGGTGGGATGGGTCCAGGGTGGTGGGACCATGGAGATGGGTCCATGGGGATGGGTCCAGGGTGGTGGGACCATGGAGATGGGTCCATGGGGATGGATCCAGAGGGGTGGGATGGGTCCAGGGTGGTGGGACCATGGAGATGGGTCCATGGGGATGGGTCCAGGGTGGTGGGACCATGGAGATGGGTCCACGGGGATGGATCCAGAGGGGTGGGATGGGTCCAGGGTGATGGGATGGGTCCAGGCTGGTGGGTCCAGAGGGTTGGGATGGGTCCAAGGTGTTGGGTCCAGATGGATGAGATGGATCCAGGGTGGTGGGATGGGTCCACAGGGTTGGGATGGGTCCAGGGTGGTGGGTCCAGAGGGGTGGGATGAGTCCAGGGTGATGGGATGGGTCCATGGAGATGGGTCCAGGGGGATGGGTCCAATGGGATGGGTGCAGGGGGATGGGTGCAGGGGGATGGGTCCATGGGGATGGGACCAGGGGGATGGGTGCAGGGGGGTGGGTGCAGGGGGATGGGTGCAGGGGGATGGGTCCATGGGATGGGTCCATGGGATGGGTGCAGGGGGATGGGTGCAGGGGGATGGGTGCAGGGGGATGGGTCCATGGGGATGGGACCAGGGGGATGGGTGCAGGGGGGTGGGTGCAGGGGGATGGGTGCAGGGGGATGGGTCCATGGGATGGGTCCATGGGATGGGTGCAGGGGGATGGGTGCAGGGGGATGGGTGCAGGGGGATGGGTCCATGGGATGGGTGCAGGGAGATGGGTGCAGGGGGGTGGGTGCAGGGGGGTAGGTGCAGGGGGATGGGTGCAGGGGGAAGGGTCCAGGGGGGTGGGTGCAGGGGGATGGGTCCAATGGGATGGGTGCAGGGGGGTGGGTGCAGGGGGGTGGGTGCAGGGGGGTAGGTGCAGGGGGATGGGTGCAGGGGGAAGGGTCCAGGGGGGTGGGTGCAGGGGGATGGGTCCAATGGGATGGGTGCAGGGGGGTGGGTGCAGGGGGGTGGGTGCAGGGGGATGGGTCCATGGGATGGGTGCAGGGGGTTGGGTGAAGGGGGGTGGGTGCAGGGGGGTGGGTGCAGGGGGGTGGGTGCAAGGTCACAGGTCCATGGGGATGGGTGCAGGGGATGGGTCCCTGGGATGGGTCCAGGGAATGGGTCCATGGGGTGGGTGCAGGGGGATGGGTGCAGGGGGATGGGACCAGGGGGGTGGGTGCAGGGGGGTGGGTGCAGGGGGAAGGGTCCAGGGGGGTGGGTGCAAGGGGATGGGTCCAATGGGATGGGTCCATGGGATGGGTCCAGGGGGAAGGGTCCATGGGATGGGTGTAGGGGGATGGGTCCATGGGGTGGGTGCAGGGGGGTGGGTGCAGGGGGGTGGGTGCAGGGGGAAGGGTCCAGGGGGATGGGTGCAGGGGGAAGGGTGCAGGGGGATGGGTCCAATGGGATGGGTGCAGGAGGATGGGTCCATGGGATGGGTCCAATGGGATGGGTCCATGGGATGGGTGCAGGGGATGGGTGCAGGGGATGGGTGCAGGGGGATGGGTGCAGGGGGTTGGGTGCAGGGGGATGGGTCCATGGGATGGGTCCCGGGGATGGGTCCAATGGGATGGGTGCAGGGGGATGGGTGCAGGGAGATGGGTCCAATGGGATGGGTCCAATGGGATGGGTGCAAGGGGGATGGGTCCATGGGATGGGTGCAGGGGATGGGTGCAGGGGGGTGGGTGCAGGGGGATGGGTCCAATGGGGATGGGTGCAGGAGGATGGGTCCATGGGATGGGTCCAGGGGGATGGGTCCAATGGGATGGGTGCAGGGGGATGGGTGCAGGGAGATGGGTCCAATGGGGATGGGTGCAGGAGGATGGGTCCATGGGATGGGTCCAGGGGGATGGGTCCAATGGGATGGGTGCAGGGAGATGGGTCCAATGGGGATGGGTGCAGGAGGATGGGTCCATGGGATGGGTCCAGGGGGATGGGTCCAATGGGATGGGTGCAGGGGGATGGGTGCAGGGAGATGGGTCCAATGGGATGGGTCCAATGGGATGGGTGCAGGGGATGGGTGCAGGGGATGGGTGCAGGGGGATGGGTGCAGGGGGTTGGGTGCAGGGGGATGGGTCCTTGGGATGGGTCCCTGGGATGGGTCCCGGGGGATTGGCTGTGCCTTGGCGGGGGATGGGCTGTGGGGGGCGCGGTTCTCTCGTCAGAACTCCCACTCCTGGCGGATGTGAAGAACCTGATTGGCTCTCTCTCCTGTCAATCGTGGCTCTCCGGCCGCTGATTGGCTTACGTTGGCGGGACTCCGCCTCCTGCCCCATCTGATTGCTCCATTGCCTTTAATCCAGCCTCTTCCCGCCTTCCCGCGCTTCCATTGGGTAAGACGCCTGTCAATCCGCCTTAAACCCGGCCCCCTCCCTCGCAGAGGGCGCTGATTGGCTGCTCCCTGAAAGGGCGGGCGGACGCTGAGTGGCACCTGAGAGACCGCAAGCTCCTTCCCGCCTTTGCCCACC
>JAUMJJ010001307.1:0-21447 GCA_033556795.1 Tapera naevia | reverse complement strand
TAGGAAATGTAGCCCATTGCTCCCGACTCATAAGCTATACCTTGACCTGTCTTGTTAGCGAAGTATGGTTATTGTGCCCACTGTTGTTCTTTCAAAAAGGTGAGCTGGCGACGGCGGTATGTAGGCTGGCTTAGGGCTAGAGTCGGTTGGGTAAATCGTGGGTTATCGATTATAGAACAGGCTCCTCTAGGTGGGTTTGGGACACCGCCAAGTCCTTAGAGTTTTAAGCGTTTGTGCTCGTAATTCTCAGGCGGATATCTTTGTATATGGGAAGATATCAAGATTTAGGGCCAGGCATAGTGGGGTATCTAATCCCAGTTTGGGTCCTGGCTTTCGTGGATCTAGTTTGTCTAAGGATTTAAGATCTCTTTTAGGGCGGCTTTAGTTGTAATCTGAGCTTATGACAGCTTGGTTACATTTTGATCTTAAATGTCAAGATACTGCATGTACCACTCTTTACGCCGTATTACCGTTAATTTGAGTCTCTTGTATGACCGCGGTGGCTGGCACAAGATTTACCAACTCTGGTTGCTATAACTAAGTCAAGCTTACACTTATTGCTTAATGTTAATTACTGCTGAATGCCCGTGGGGGTGTGGCTAAGCAAGGCGTCTTGGGCTACTTTGATATGGGGTGTGCCTGATACCTGCTCCTTTTATCTTGACAAGAAGGCTAAGGGCATTTACACTGGAATGCGGATACTTGCATGTATATATCTAGCAAGAACTAACGGTAAGGTTAGGACTAAGTCTTTTGTCCTCGGGGAGGTAGGGCTAACCATCTTAGCATCTTCAGTGCTATGCTTTTATTTAAGCTACGAGGACGTGAAAGGGGCTTGTGTTGTTTGTTGTTTGTTGTTTGTTGTTTGTTGTTTGTTGTTTGTTGTTTGTTGTTTGTTGTTTGTTGTTTGTTGTTTGTTGTTTGTTGTTTGTTGTTTGTTGTTGTAGGTGGGTTTTTTTAATATTTGGTAAAAATATATATAATAAATATGTAAATAATAAGTGATGTGGTGTACAAAGTGGTGGAATTATTTTAATGTAACTCCAGCGGCGGTGGAGTGTAAAAAGTGAAAAAATGTGTATAAGATAAGTAATAAAAGATGATGTTTACAATATAATGATGATGTATGGTTTGTTTGTAGGGTGTTCTTGTAGTTGAAGTTTACAACGATGGTTTTTCAGGCCATAGATCTTGGAGAGAGGCCAAGCAGGAATTATTATGACTTATTTTGTTTTTTTCTTGGGTGTAGGTTTTGTGTTGGGTGGGTTGGCGGTTGCGTCTAATCCTTCGCCATATTATGGGGTGGTTGGTTTGGTGTTGGCATCTGTGATAGGATGTGGGTGGTTGTTGAGTTTGGGAGTTTCGTTTGTGTCTTTAGTGCTTTTTATGGTGTATTTAGGGGGAATGTTAGTGGTGTTTGTATACTCTGTTTCTTTGGCAGCGGAGCCGTTTCCAGAGGCTTGGGGGGATTGGGGAGTAGTGGGGTATGGGGTTGGGTTATTTTTGGTTGTTGTTGTTGGTGTGGTTGTAGGAGGTGTGGTTGAGTGTTGAAAGGTTGGGTTAGTTACTGTTGATAATGGAGGTATGTTTTTGGTGCGGTTGGATTTTAGTGGTGTGGCAATGTTTTATTCTTTGGGGTTTGGGATGTTCTTGGTGGCGGGGTGAGGTTTGTTGTTGACGTTGTTCGTAGTTTTGGAGGTTGTGCGGGGGTTGTCGCGTGGGGCTATTCGGGCAGTTTAGTGGGGTTATCAGAAAATAGTTTAATTTAGAATACCAGCTTTGGGAGTTGGTGATAAAGGTTTAATTCCTTTTTTTCTGAGGTATGTTTTGATGTATTATGTTTGTGATGGTGACAAATGTAAGTGTTTGTTTATTTAATGAATTTTTACTGGATTGTTTGATGATGTTTTGTGATGTATGATGTAAAAAAATTTTTGTTAAGTAACGAATTTGTTTATTAATGTAGTTTGTCTAGAGTGGGAAAATGTGAAATGTGATGATAAAAATTGTGATGGGTGGAAAATTATGGTTTAGTCGGAAATTCCTAGTGTTGTTAAAATCGCCCGGGGGGGCGAAAATCGAAAAATCATATACCCTATGCATGCATTATCCTGCCACACGGGAGTTAAGCTAGTCGGATCAAGTATGTGAGGGCTATCTAAAGTGCATCAGTGTTGAGATGATTCCCCGGATACGTCGACCGTCTCATTGAGTGATTCTCTGAAAGTGATAAAAAGGCCCGTGGACCATTGTAGCCCAGGTAAATAGATTGTAAGCTCCTGCTCTAACTACCATGGGCAACCTGTGAAGGCTCCCGAAGGGAAGAGAGGGAACCAGTAGACAAAAGGCAGAAAGATGTCGGGATTACGAGGCAAAGTGCCCCTGACAGAGCTCGGTTGCATCTGTGAAAACCAATATATATCCAACTACCAATTGATGACCCTGAAATAGGAACCCGAGGCGCAAAAGAGCAAGTAGTGTCAGTGGTGTATGGTGGAAAGAATGGGCTTGAAGCTAGTATGAGGAGGTACTTCGTGCAAGGCGTTGCGGATTTCTCGTGCTGTGAACGATCAATAAATCCATCGGGTACTTTAGAAAGCTGTACCGGAACAAAGTTTCGTCGGAATAGTCCTGCTACCATTAAGGTCATTCCCTCCGGGAGGCCTCGTGTCCAGGGAAAGTCCGTTAATGTATAGAATGGCATGTCATGGTTTTAGTACGGGCAGAGTGTAAATTCCGTTAATAAGTTACACGCGGATAGCGCTTGAAAGTAGGATGTGAAAAATGCGATTTGTGTCCAGGTGTATATTAATGTATTTAGGACATGGATATAATGTATAATGTGGTACGAGAATAGTATGCTAGAGTACATAGATCCCGGCAAAAAATCCTCCGGGGGGGGAGGGGGGGGGGCCCGGAGGAAGAAAAACTCTAAGAAGAGGTGGGATCTTCATTCTTTGGCTTACAAGACCAATGTTTTTGATAAACTATTAGAGTATTTTAGTAGTTCAGTAACTTGTTTTCTAGGGTGGCAGTGATTGGAAAGAGGATTAGAATAATAGAGAAGTAGGTGAGGGATGCTAGTTGGCCGATGATAATGAATGGGTGTTCTACTGGTTGGCTGCCTACTCATGTTAGGATGATTAGATTGGTGACTAAAATTCAGAATAATACTTGGGATAGAGGGCGAAATGTTATTGTGCGTTGTTTAGATTTATGTAGGAGTGGGGCTAGAAATAGTACTAGGACAGATGCAGCGAGTGCAAGGACTCCTCCAAGTTTGTTTGGGATTGAGCGTAGGATAGCGTATGCAAATAGGAAGTATCATTCTGGTTTAATATGAGGGGGTGTGATGAGTGGGTTTGCGGGGGTAAAGTTTTCTGGGTCGCTTAGTAGTGTTGGTGAGAAGAGGGCTAGGGTTGTCAGGAAGAGTAGTATTGTGATGAATCCCAGGATATCTTTTAGGGAGAAGTAGGGGTGGAATGGGATTTTGTCTGAATCTGATGCTAGTCCTAGTGGGTTGTTTGAACCAGTTTCGTGGAGGAAGGTGAGGTGGATTAGTGTGAGACCTGCAATTATGAATGGAAGAATAAAATGTAGGGCAAAAAATCGGGTTAGTGTCGGGTTGTCTACTGAGAAGCCTCCTCAAGCTCATTCTACTAGGGTCTGTCCGATGTATGGGATGGCTGAGAATAGGTTAGTGATGACGGTTGCGCCTCAAAACGATATTTGTCCCCATGGGAGAACATATCCTACGAAGGCGGTTGCTATTAAGGTTAAGAGGAGGATAACTCCTGTGTTTCAGGTTTCCTTGAATAGATAGGAGCCGTAGTAGAAGCCTCGTCCGATGTGAAGGTAAATGCAGATGAAAAATGCTGATGCTCCATTTGCATGTAGGTTGCGGAGTAGTCAACCATATTGGACGTCTCGGCACATGTGGGCTACGGAGGAGAATGCTAGGGTTGTGTCTGCGGTATAGTGTATGGCTAGCATTAATCCTGTAAGGATTTGGGTTGCTAGGCAGATACCTAGAAGAGAGCCGAAATTTCATCAGGCGGAGATATTTGAGGGTGTTGGGAGGTCAATTAGGGAGTTGTTAATTATTTTTAGTAGGGGGTGATGTTTTCGTATGTTTGGGGCCATTAGGGTGTTGGTTCTGTATATTAGTAAGAGGATTAGGATTGATAGGGCAAATGAGCTTAAATAGGCTTTGATGAGGCCTGTGTGTAGGTTGGTTGAGGTTTTGGTTGTTATGACTTGTAGGGTGGCAAGTCCTTCTGGGCCTATTTTTTTGTACCAGGATAGGTCGGCTAGGTGGGAGGATAGTTTTTGTCCTGTGTTTAGGAGGTTTGTAGAGGTTAGGCGGTGGAGTAATGGGTTGAAGTAGCCTAATGTAGATGAGAAGTTTATTGCCATGTTTTGTTTGGGCTTTGATAGGGCGTGAGTTATGTTTGATAGTTCGAGGGCTAGAATGGTTCCTAGGATCGTTAGAAGTATAGCGGCAATTTTTATGTATGTAGGTATGGTTATTGGAGGGGTGCTCGTAGGTGGGAAGTAAGTTGTGATAAGTAGGCCAGCTAGGATGCTGCCTAGTGCAAGTCGAGTGATTGGGTTAATAATTGCTGGGTCGTTTTCGTTTATTGGGGTAGTTGATGGGATGCGGGGGAATCCTGTTTGTACTAAAATAGTTATTCGTAGGCTATATGTTGCGGTGAATGTTGTGGCGAGTAGTGTTAGGAGTAGTGCTCAGGTATTAAGGTGTGATGTGTTTAGGCTTTCAATGATGAGATCTTTTGAGTAGAATCCGGCTAAGAATGGAGTTCCTATTAAGGCTAGGTTTCCGATAGTTAGGCAGGAGGTGGTTGTTGGAAGTATTTTTTGAAGGCCGCCTATTTTTCGGATGTCTTGTTCACCACTGAGGTTGTGGATAATTGATCCAGAGCACAGGAAGAGTATGGCTTTGAAGAAGGCGTGGGTTGAAATGTGTAGAAAGGCTAGCTGTGGAAGGTTTAGTCCAATTGTTACTATTATTAGTCCTAGTTGGCTAGATGTTGAGAAGGCAATAATTTTTTTGATGTCGTTTTGTGTTAGAGCACAGGTAGCGGCAAATAGTGTGGATAGTGCTCCTAGACATAAGCATAGGGTTAGGGCGGTTTGGTTGTTGGAGAGTATAGGGTGTATTCGGATTAGGAGGAAGATTCCTGCTACAACTATAGTACTTGAGTGGAGTAGGGCGGAAACTGGGGTTGGGCCTTCTATGGCAGCTGGTAGTCATGGATGTAGGCCAAATTGAGCTGACTTTCCGGTTGCGGCTAGGATGAGGCCTAGTAATGGGAGTGTTGGGGTTTGGGTATGGTTGGGCATGGTTTGTTGGATATCTCATGAGTTTATGGTGCATGCGAGTCAGGCTATACTTAGGATGAGTCCGATATCTCCGATTCGGTTATATAGGATAGCTTGTAGAGCAGCTGTATTGGCTTCTGCTCGGCCTTGCCATCATCCGATTAGGAGAAATGATATAATTCCTACCCCCTCTCATCCGATGAAAAGTAAAAATAGGTTGTTGGCGATTGTTAGTGTTAATATTGCAGTTAGGAATATTAGTAAGTATGAGAAGAATTTTGTAATGTATGGTTCTGTAGCTATATATCAGGAGGCGAATTGTAGAATAGATCATGTTACAAATAGTGCAATGGGAAAAAATATTATTGAGTATTGGTCAATTTTAAGGTTTATTGGGATTTTAAAGTTTATAATGAATTTTCATTCTCAGATGGAGATAATGCTGTCTATGCCAGAGTATAGGAATAGTGTGGTGGGGATTAGGCTGGTGAGAAAGGCAGTTTTGACGGTTTTGGTAATTGAGCTGGGGGAGTTCTTGTAATTTTTTGTTAATAGGGTTAGTAGTGTGGGGATTAGGATTAATGCTAGTGTGAGAAGTATAGAGGTGTTAATAATTAGGATGGTTTCCACTACTTTTACTTGGATTTGCACCAAGATTAGTGGTTCCTAAGACCAGCGGATTACTGTTATCCTTTAAAAGTAAGGGGGCTGAGATTTTAGACTCAGATACAGGAATTAGCAGTTCCTGTTGGTTGAACCTCCCCTCGGCAGGTAAGAAGGTTTTAACTTCTATTTTTAGAATCACAGTCTAATGTTTGGTTTAAACTATACTTGCATAGGAAGGCTCCTGAGATAAGTTCTGGTTTAAGGATTAAGAGGAGTATAGGTATGATGTGTAGGGTTATTAGGAGGTGTTCACGTGTGGTAAAGTTCTGAATAGATGTGATGTTGGTTGGTAAAATTCCTCGTTGGGTAGTCAGTAGTATAAATAGGGTGTATGCTGCGGTAAGTAGTGTTGCGAGTCCAGTTAGGATGATTGTAAGTATTGATCAGTTGAATAGGGCAATTATGATGGTGAGTTCAGCTATTAAATTTGTTGTTGGTGGCAGGGCTATGTTTGATAGATTGGCTAGTAGTCATCAGGTTGCTGTTAGTGGTAGGAGTGGCTGTAGGCTGCGTGTTAATAATAAGATTCGGCTATGGGTACGTTCATAGTTTGTGTTGGCCAGACAGAATAGTATTGAGGAGGTGAGGCCGTGGGAGATTATGAGGATTATTGCGCCTGAGAAGGATCAGTTAGTTTGGATTAGGCTTGCAGCGATAACTAGGCCTATGTGGCTGACAGATGAGTAGGCGATGAGTGCTTTTAAGTCAGTTTGGCGTAGGCAGATTGAGCTGGTTATGAGTGCTCCTCATAAAGATAAAGCAAGGAATGGGTATTGTAGTGAGTTTAATGTGGGGTTTATTAGGATAGTAATCCGTATAATGCCATATCCTCCGAGCTTTAGAAGTAGTGCTGCTAGAAGCATGGAGCCTGCAATTGGGGCTTCTACATGTGCTTTTGGTAGTCATAAGTGTAGGCCGTATAGTGGGGCTTTTACTATAAATGCTATTAGTAGTGCAATTCCTGAGAGGATAGTGGTTCATGATTTTGGGAGTGAGAGGTTGGTTAAGTTTAGTATTGTTAAGTGAAGAGTCCCTGTTTGTGTGTGAAGGTGTAGGATTGTTACTAATAGTGGGAGGGAGCTAATTAGGGTATAAAATAGGAGGTAGATGCCAGCACTTAGGCGTTCGGGTTGGTTGCCCCATCGGGTAATGAGGATTAGGGTTGGAATGAGGGTTGCTTCAAATGTAATATAAAATATTATAAGTTCTGTGGTTGAGAAGGCTAGAATAATAAATGGTTGAATTATGATTAGGGTGGCTGCAAAGATTCGTTTGCGTGTTAAGGGTTCGTGGTGTAGATGGTTTTGGCTTGCTATAATTATTAGGGGAAGCAATCAGCATGATAGGGTAAGGAGGGGGGATGAGATTTGGTCAATACCTGTTCATTGGGTTAGAGTTTTGTGTGGGAAATATGTGGGGGATAGTCAGTGTAGGCTGATGGTGGCGATTATTAGGCTGTGTAGGGTGATGTTAGTTCATAGGGCTTTTTGGGTGGAGAGTAGGGCTGTTGGGAGAAGTATAATTGTTGGTAGGATAATTTTTAGCATTGTAGGAGATTTAGGTTATGGAGGTGATCTGAGCCATGAGTTCGTGTGGATGCTACTAATATTGCCAGGCCTGTACCTGCTTCGCAAGCCGAAAATGCTAATATTAGGATTGGCATTAGAGTGTGAGAGGGTGTTTGGTTTTCGACTGGTCAGACAGTTAGGGCCACGTATATGGAGAGTATCATGCTTTCTAGGCATAGTAGGGCTGAGATTAGGTGAGTGCGGTGGAAAGCGAGTCCTAGGCTGCTCAGGGTGAAGGTAGAGTAGAAACTTAAGTGTATGAGTGACATTAAGAAAGTCATAGGGCTTAGCTATGATCTGTTGAGCCGAAATCAACTGTCGTGTTTAGACTAACTTTCTTTTTTTGTTTATTCTGCTCATTCTAGGCCACCTTGTGTTCATTCATAAATAAGTCCTAGGGTGAGTAATAGGATAATAGTGGATGTTCAGGTTATGGTAGTGATAGGGGATTGGAGCTGGGTGGCTCATGGTAGGGGTAGTAGTAGTGCGATTTCTAGGTCGAATAGTAGGAATAGAATTGCTACTAGAAAGAATCGGATAGAGAAGGGGAGACGTGCGGAGCCAAGAGGGTCAAAACCACATTCGTATGGGGATAATTTTTCTGAATCTGGATTAATTTGAGTAATTCAGAAGTTTAGTGTGGTTAAAATAATGCTTAGGGTTAGGGAGAGGGTGAATATAAATGTGATTATGTTAATTGCTCTTCTCTGGGGTTGAACCAGATTCTATAGATTGGAAGTCAATTATAATAATTATACTAGAAGAGCAGGATCCTCATCAGTAGATTGTTATGTAGAGGAATAATCAGATGACGTCTACGAAGTGTCAGTATCAGGCAGCGGCTTCAAATCCGAAGTGGTGATTTGGTGTAAAGTGGAATATGATTAGTCGTAGTAGGCAGATAGTGAGGAAAGATGATCCGATGAGTACGTGGAGGCCGTGAAATCCGGTGGCGACAAAAAAGGTTGAACCGTAAACTCCGTCGGCGATTGAGAATGGTGCTTCATAATATTCTATTCCTTGGAGGGCTGTGAAGTAGAACCCTAGGAGGATTGTTAGGGTTAATGCATGGATTGCTTGTTTTCGGTTGCCTTCTGTAATGCTATGGTGTGCTCATGTTACGGTTACTCCTGAAGCCAGTAGAATGGCTGTATTTAGTAAGGGCACTTCTATGGGGTTTAGTGGTTTGATTCCTGCTGGGGGTCATTGGCCGCCTAGTTCTGGCGTTGGTACTAAGCTAGAGTGGAAAAAGGCTCAGAAGAATCCAAGAAAGAAGAATGCTTCGGATGTAATGAATAGGATTATTCCGTATCGTAGTCCTTTTTGGACCGGGAGAGTGTGATGTCCTTGGAAGGTACTCTCACGAATAATATCTCGTCATCATTGGATTATAACAAGAATTATGGAGAATAATCCTAGGCTGAGAAGTTGTATGGAGTTTTGGTGAAATCATATGACAAGGCCTGATGTTGTTAGTAGAGCAGCTGCTGCTCCGGAGATGGGCCATGGGCTAGGGTCTACTATGTGATATGAGTGTGCTTGGTGGGCCATTAGATGTTTTCTTGTAAGTATAAGGTTAGTAGGAGGACAAAGACGTAAGCTTGAATTATGGCTACTGCAATTTCTAGGATTGTTAGGAGGAGTAGGATGGTAGTAGTCAGTATAGATACTGCTGGAAGAATGGGAGAGAAGGACTACAGCTGCTGTTGAGATGAGTTGAATGAGTAAATGGCCGGCGGTGAGGTTTGCTGTGAGTCGGACTCCTAAGGCTAGGGGGCGAATAAGGAGACTGATGGTTTCGATTATAATTAGGGCGGGGATTAGGGGGGTGGGTGTTCCTTCTGGGAGAAGGTGGCCTAAGGAGATTGAGGGTTGGTTTCGTAGGCCTGTGAGTAGGGTAGCTAGTCATAAAGGAAGGGCGAGGGCTATGTTTATTGATAGTTGGGTGGTGGGGGTGAATGTATATGGGAGTAGGCCTAGTAGGTTAATTGTAAGTAGTAATAGTATAAGGGAGGTTAAAATTAGGGCTCATTTGTGTCCTTTTTTGTCTAGGGGAATTATTAGTTGTTTTGTGATTAAGTGGATAACTCAGGATTGGAGGGTAGAGAGTCGGTTTGTAATTCATCGGTTACCTTGGGCTGGGATAAGTAGCACAGGGAATAATATTGAGATAAGGATTAGTGGGATTCCTAGGAGGGATGGGCTTATAAATTGGTCGAAGAAGCTTAAAGTCATGGTCAGGCTCATGAGGTGGTTTTATTAAGTATGGTTGGTTTGTTGATTGGGGGGTTAGTTTGGGTGAAGGATAAAAGTTTTGGTTGAATAGTTAGTGTGAAAGTAAGTCATGTTAATAATATAATGGATAATCATGGGTTTGGATTTAGTTGTGGCATGTCATTAAGGAGGGGTATGTGTTCCTCTGTCTCTAGCTTAAAAGGCTAGTGCTGTTTGCATAGCTTCTTAATGATTAGGATGAAAGGAGTGAGGATCAGTTTTCGAAGTGGGTGAGTGGAGTGGATTCTACTACGATGGGTATGTAGCTGTGGTTTGCGCCACAAATTTCGGAGCATTGGCCGTAGAAGATTCCGGGCCGGGTAGTGATAAATGATGTTTGGTTTAGTCGTCCTGGGATTGCGTCTGTTTTAACTCCTAGGGTGGGAACTGCTCAGGAGTGTAGGACATCCCCTGCGGTGATGATGACACGCACGTGGGATTCTGTTGGAATTACAACTCGATGGTCTACTTCTAGTAGTCGGAAGTGTCCTGGTAAAAGGTCTGTTGTGGGGATTATGTATGAGTCGAATGTTAGGTCTTTAAAGTCTGTGTATTCGTAGGATCAATATCATTGGTGGCCAATGGCTTTTAGGGTTAAGTCTGGTTCATCCACTTCGTCTATTATATATAAAATTTGTAAAGATGGTAGGGCTAGTAGGATAAGGACGATTGCTGGTAGGATTGTCCAGATGAGTTCAATTTCTTGTGCATCTACAGTGTTTGAGGAAAGTTTTTCTAATAGTATAAGTGTTAATAAGTAGAGGACGAGAGTGCAGATTGCTAGGGCTACTATTAGGGCATGGTCGTGGAATTCGACAAGTTCTTCTATGATTGGGGAGGAGGCGTCTTGAAATCCGAATTGAGATGGGTTAGCCATTTGAGATATGTAGAGGTTTCATCTACAATTTAGTCTTGACGAGGCTATGTAATAGTTTTACTAATATCTCATAAGAAAGAAGCATGAGTGGTTTGATGCGGTTGGCTTGAAACCAGCATATGAGGGTTCGATTCCTTCCTTTCTTGTACTTGGACAAAGGCTGGTTCTTCAAAGGTATGGTGTGGTGGAGGGCAGCCGTGGATTCATTCAATATTAGTGGTAGGGAGTTCTGGTTGGATTACTTTTCGTTTTGATGCGAAGGCTTCTCAGATGATAAATATTAGCATAATTACAGCTGTTAATGAGATGAGAGAGCCAATAGATGACATGGTGTTTCATAGGGTATATGCGTCTGGATAGTCGGAGTAACGGCGTGGCATGCCTGCTAGGCCTAGGAAGTGTTGTGGGAAGAATGTTAGGTTAACGCCAGTGAATATTACTCCGAAGTGTGCTTTAGCTCATGTAGGGTGGAGGGTATATCCGGTGAATAATGGAAATCAGTGGGTGAAACCTGCTAGGATAGCAAATACTGCTCCTATTGATAATACATAGTGGAAATGGGCAACTACGTAGTAAGTGTCGTGTAGAGCAATGTCTAGGGATGAGTTTGCTAGGATGATTCCAGTTAGGCCTCCAATGGTGAATAAGAAAATGAAGCCTATGGCTCATAGCATGGGGGGGTCTCATTTGATGGTGCCGCCGTGCAGTGTAGCTAGTCAGCTGAATACTTTAATACCGGTTGGGATTGCGATGATTATAGTGGCTGATGTAAAGTATGCTCGGGTATCTACATCTATTCCTACTGTAAATATGTGATGCGCTCATACAATAAAACCTAGGAATCCGATTGATAATATGGCCCAAACTATTCCTATGTAGCCGAAGGGTTCTTTTTTGCCTGCATAGTATGCTACTACGTGTGAGATAATTCCGAAGCCGGGTAGGATCAGGATGTAGACTTCTGGGTGTCCAAAGAATCAAAACAGGTGTTGGTATAGAACTGGGTCTCCTCCGCCAGCGGGGTCGAAGAATGTAGTGTTTAGGTTTCGATCTGTTAATAGTATTGTGATTCCAGCAGCAAGTACGGGAAGTGATAGGAGTAGGAGAACGGCAGTAATGAGTACAGATCATACGAATAATGGGGTTTGGTATTGTGAGAGGGCTGGAGGTTTTATGTTGATGGCGGTTGTGATGAAATTGATAGCTCCTAGAATTGATGACACTCCTGCTAAGTGTAGGGAGAAGATGGCCAGATCTACGGATGCACCAGCGTGGGCAAGGTTTCCGGCTAAGGGGGGGTATACTGTTCATCCTGTTCCTGCTCCTGCTTCTACTGTGGATGAGGCAAGTAAAAGTAGGAAGGATGGTGGTAGGAGTCAAAAGCTTATATTGTTTATGCGGGGGAATGCTATGTCGGGTGCGCCAATTATGAGGGGTACTAGTCAGTTTCCAAAGCCTCCGATTATAATTGGCATAACTATAAAGAAGATTATTACAAAGGCATGTGCGGTGACAATTACATTGTAAATTTGATCGTCACCTAGTAAGGTTCCGGGCTGTCCTAGTTCTGCACGGATAAGCAGGCTTAGGGCGGTTCCGATTATACCTGCTCAGGCACCGAAGATTAGGTATAGGGTGCCGATATCTTTGTGGTTGGTTGAGAATAATCATCGGGTAGTGGTGGTCACAGGTAAGATGGCTGAGTGTTGAGGCGTTAGGCTGTAGACCTTTTTACAGAGGTTCAATTCCTCTTCTTATCGGCTCTGTAGTGAAGTTCATGTTGAGTTGCAAGCTCATCGATGTACGTTGTAGACGTGCCGGAGTCTTAGGGTGTAGACAGAGGCCTGTTGGTTTAGGCGTCTAGCTGTTAACTAGGATGTTGTGGGATCGAAGCCCGCCTGTCTAGTATAAGGCCCTAACTTAATTAGAGTATCTGAGTTGCATTCAGAAGGTGTAGGTTAATATCCTGCGGGTCTTATCAGAAACTAAGAGGTTTTAGCTCTTGTTTAAGGCTTTGAAGGCCTTCGGTTTGTAGTTTATCCTAAGTTTCTAGTTAATGGTTAAAATTATTGGGGATAGAGGTAGGAGTGTGAGGGATAGGGAGGTGGTGATAGCAATTAGGATATTAGATGTCTTATTGGTGTGTCATTGTTTTATATGATTGGCAGAGTTTGGTGGGAGTGTGATTGTTGAGTAATATGTGAGGCGCAGATAGAAGAATAAGCTTAATAAGGAGAGGAGGGCGATGATTGTTGCTGTTGTTGTTATTTCTTGTTTTGTAAGATTATGGATGATAAATCATTTTGGTAGGAATCCTGTTAATGGGGGAAGTCCTGCAAGGGATAGTATGGTTAATATTATGGTAGCTATCAGGATTGGGGCTTTTGTTCAAGAAATTATTATTGTGGATAGTTTTATGGACTTAGTTGTATTAAGGATAAGGAAAATAGGGATGGTTAGTAAGGAATATACATAGAAGTTGATTATGGTGAGTTTAGGGCTGTAGATTAGAATAATGGTTATTCAGCCTAGGTGGGAAATAGATGAGAAAGCTAGGATTTTTCGGGTTTGTGTTTGGTTTAGGCCTATTCAGCCCCCTAAGGCTGCAGAGGCAATGGCTATGAAGGTTAGTAGTGTTGGGTGGAGGGATGGGGATACTATAAATAAAATAGTGAGTGGTGGCAGTTTTATGATTGTAGATAATAAAAGTGCTGTGGTTATAGATGATCCTTGGATGACTTCTGGAAATCAAAAGTGAAATGGTACTAGTCCAAGTTTTATTGCGATTGCAGTTGTAAGTAGAATGCAGGCTGTTGGGTGGTTTAGTTGAGTGAGGTCTCACTGGCCGTTTGAGTAGGCATTGATAATGCTTGTAAATAGGATTAGTGCTGATGCAGTAGCTTGGACTAGGAAGTACTTAATTGTAGCTTCAATTGCGCGTGGGTGATGGGATTTGGCGATTAATGGGATAATTGCTAGGGTATTGATTTCTAGGCCTGTTCAGGCCATAATTCAGTGGTTGCTTGAGATTGTAATGGCTGTGCCTAGTATAAGACTTAGTGTGAAGATTAGTTTTGCATATGGGCTCATTAGTAGGGGAGGGAGTTAAACCATCATTTTCGGGGTATGGGCCCGATAGCTTTGTTAGCTGACTCTACTAGGAAATAATATAGAGGAAGTATGAAGAGCTTTGATCTCTTTTGTGTAGGTTCGAGTCCTACTTTTCTAAGGTGTTCAGATAGGAAATGAGAGGGTTAGTGTACCTCTATATTCACTTTATCATAGTGATCCTTTTGTTCAGGCACATTTCCTTGGGCATGTCTTGAGTATGGGGGTAATCCTGCATAACAGATTGGTATGCTGGTGTGTCATAAGCATAGGGCTAGTGTTAGTGGTAAGAAATTTTTTCATAGGAGGTGTATGAGCTGGTCGTAGCGGAATCGAGGATATGAGGCGCGAACTCATAGAAAACCAGAGGACAGTAGTAGGATTTTTGTAGCTATAATAATAGGGAATAGCTCTAGGGGTGGGTTTAGTGAACTTGGGTTGAGGAATAGAATGGTGGTTAGTGTGTTTATTAGTATAATGTTTGCGTATTCGGCTAGGAAGAAAAGAGCGAAAGGACCTGCAGCGTATTCGACATTAAATCCGGAGACTAGTTCTGACTCTCCTTCTGTGAGGTCGAATGGGGCACGGTTTGTTTCGGCTAGGGTTGAAATATACCATATCATTGCAAGGGGTCAGGAAGAGAAGATAAGGTAAAGTGGTTCTTGGGTGGTAATGAGGGTATTTAGGGAGTAGTTTCCGCTTAATATAATTACGGAGAGCAGGATGATAGCTAGTGTAACTTCATATGAAATTGTTTGTGCTACTGCACGTAGGGCTCCGATTAGGGCATATTTTGAGTTGGAGGCTCATCCAGATCATAGGATTGAGTATACGGCTAGGCTTGATATGGCTAACAGGAATAGTAGTCCTAGGTTCAAGTCGGCTAGGGAAAATGGAAGTGGGAGGGGGATTCAGATTGTGATTGCCAATAGTAGTGCTAGTATTGGGGTTACGATAAATAAGAATGGAGATGAAGTAGATGGTCGGATTGGTTCTTTAATAAATAGTTTTACACCATCTGCTACAGGTTGTAGTAAACCAAATGGGCCTACAACGTTTGGGCCTTTTCGGGATTGTATGTAGCTTAGGATTTTTCGTTCTACTAGGGTTAGGAAGGCTACAGCAAGTAAAATTGGGATAGCATAGGACAGTGATATAAAGAGGAGGGTAAGGGTAGAGGGTTTTGACATAGTTGATGAAAGCTAGGGAGAGGACTTGAACCTCTGGGTAAAGGGCTTAAGCCTTTTGCATTTACCAAGCTCTGCCACGCTAGCGGCCCTTTTCTAGGGCATTGGTTATATGTTAATATCCATTATAGTAGTTTAGTTGAGTTCACTACTTGAGGGAGGGCGTGTTGGGTAATATTGGCCCTGCTTTCCCGGTCCTTTCGTACTAGGGAAGGCCTAGTCATAGATAGAAACCGACCTGGATTGCTCCGGTCTGAACTCAGATCACGTAGGACTGTTAATCGTTGAACAAACGAACCCTTAATAGCGGCTGCACCATTAGGATGTCCTGATCCAACATCGAGGTCGTAAACCTCCTTGTCGATATGGGCTCTTGAAGGAGATTGCGCTGTTATCCCTGGGGTAGCTTGGTTCATTACTCAGTTGTACTGGGTCTGATTACTATTAGCACATTGAGATGTCACTCTTAGTTAAGAGTTGTGGTCTTATTTTTGGAGGATTTGTTTTTCTCCAAGGTCGCCCCAACCAAAAAATATGAGCCATTGTCTAGTAAGTTGTAGGCCTAGTAGGCTTGGTTAGTGTTGGTGATGGCCATTGATTTTTAAGTTCCACAGGGTCTTCTCGTCTTATGGGTTCATTCCTGCTTTTGCACAGGAAGATCAATTTCACTGATTATCTACAGGAGACAGTTAAGACCTCGTTTAGCCATTCATACAAGTCCCGATTTATGAGACAATTGATTGCGCTACCTTCGCACGGTTAGGATACCGCGGCCGTTAAACGTTCTGTCACTGGGCAGGCATCACCTTTAATACTTGGTTGGCTAAAGGCTATGTTTTTGGTAAACAGTCGGGTCTTGGGTTTGCCGAGTTCCTTTTGTAGATTTTAATCTTTCTAATATGCGCACCTGGGTTGGGTTAACAGTATGTTTAATATTTTGTCTTGTTAGAATTGAGGTATTAATTATGGTCTGTTAATAATTAAATGATGTAAGCTTGCGCTAGGGAGGGAAATGTTCCAAGTTACTTATTTTAGCATAAGTTCTTCTATAGGGATAGGTTAGCCTGTTAGTGGTAAGGGAGTCATGTTGTTTTAGTATTTTTAAGAGGCGAGCTTTGACGCATTCTTTAATGATGGCTGCTTAAAGGCCTACAGTAAGGATGTGGGTGTGGTGTTTATCCGCTAGGGGAGATTGTTTTCTTTTTTAAAGGGGCTGTACCCCCTTTAAATTACTCTTGACCTTCTACATGGGGGTTTGGTTAGGTTTCCTTAGAGGGAGGTCTAGAGAGAACTTAAATTCGTTTCACAGGCAACCAGCTATCACCCAGCTCGGTTGGCTTTTCACCTCTACTAACGAGTCATCCCACTCTTTTGCGACAGAGACGGGTTCGCTCATGTATAGCTGCTCGTGAGTAGCTCGCTTGGGTTTCGGGGGGGCAAGCTTAAATCCGTTTTGCTTGGTGGTTCTGGCTAAATCATGATGCAAAAGGTACAAGATTTTGTCTTTGCTATTATATGCTTAGGTTTTCATTATTATTTCATCTTTCCCTTGCGGTACAGGGGCTCTATCGCTCCGGATGATGTCCTTTTCTATCGCCTATACTAGGTTTATTGAATGTTTTAGTTAAGTGATGAAGTTAGTTTTTTGGTTAATTAGATATGAAGGGTTGGGCTAGAGTTTGGCTTCAAGGCGATCTGGGTGATGGCAGATATCTTTCAGGTGTAAGCTGAATGCTTTGGTGTTGTAGCTACGCCTTGGTATGCTAAGTACACCTTCCGGTACACTTACCTTGTTACGACTTACCTCATCTTTACCTAGTAATGTAGTATTAATTTATTAAGGGAATGTGGTTGTGACGAGGGTGACGGGCGGTATGTACGTGTCCCAGGGCCAATTTAAATGGGGCTCTCATTGTCCCTATTTACTGCTAAATCCGCCTTCCGGGAATGGTTTCACACTCCCTTCCGTGTTTCCTAGTGTTAGGAAATGTAGCCCATTGCTCCCGACTCATAAGCTATACCTTGACCTGTCTTGTTAGCGAAGTATGGTTATTGTGCCCACTGTTGTTCTTTCAAAAAGGTGAGCTGGCGACGGCGGTATGTATGCTGGCTTAGGGCTAGAGTCGGTTGGGTAAATCGTGGGTTATCGATTATAGAACAGGCTCCTCTAGGTGGGTTTGGGACACCGCCAAGTCCTTAGAGTTTTAAGCGTTTGTGCTCGTAATTCTCAGGCGGATATCTTTGTATATGGGAAGATATCAAGATTTAGGGCCAGGCATAGTGGGGTATCTAATCCCAGTTTGGGTCCTGGCTTTCGTGGATCTAGTTTGTCTAAGGATTTAAGATCTCTTTTAGGGCGGCTTTAGTTGTAATCTGAGCTTATGACAGCTTGGTTACATTTTGATCTTAAATGTCAAGATACTGCATGTACCACTCTTTACGCCGTATTACCGTTAATTTGAGTCTCTTGTATGACCGCGGTGGCTGGCACAAGATTTACCAACTCTGGTTGCTATAACTAAGTCAAGCTTACACTTATTGCTTAATGTTAATTACTGCTGAATGCCCGTGGGGGTGTGGCTAAGCAAGGCGTCTTGGGCTACTTTGATATGGGGTGTGCCTGATACCTGCTCCTTTTATCTTGACAAGAAGGCTAAGGGCATTTACACTGGAATGCGGATACTTGCATGTATATATCTAGCAAGAACTAACGGTAAGGTTAGGACTAAGTCTTTTGTCCTCGGGGAGGTAGGGCTAACCATCTTAGCATCTTCAGTGCTATGCTTTTATTTAAGCTACGAGGACGTGAAAGGGGCTTGTGTTGTTTGTTGTTTGTTGTTTGTTGTTTGTTGTTTGTTGTTTGTTGTTTGTTGTTTGTTGTTTGTTGTTTGTTGTTTGTTGTTTGTTGTTTGTTGTTTGTTGTTTGTTTTGTTGTAGGTGGGTTTTTTAATATTTGGTAAAAATATATATAATAAATATGTAAATAATAAGTGATGTGGTGTACAAAGTGGTGGAATTATTTTAATGTAACTCCAGCGGCGGTGGAGTGTAAAAAGTGAAAAAATGTGTATAAGATAAGTAATAAAAGATGATGTTTACAATATAATGATGATGTATGGTTTGTTTGTAGGGTGTTCTTGTAGTTGAAGTTTACAACGATGGTTTTTCAGGCCATAGATCTTGGAGAGAGGCCAAGCAGGAATTATTATGACTTATTTTGTTTTTTTCTTGGGTGTAGGTTTTGTGTTGGGTGGGTTGGCGGTTGCGTCTAATCCTTCGCCATATTATGGGGTGGTTGGTTTGGTGTTGGCATCTGTGATAGGATGTGGGTGGTTGTTGAGTTTGGGAGTTTCGTTTGTGTCTTTAGTGCTTTTTATGGTGTATTTAGGGGGAATGTTAGTGGTGTTTGTATACTCTGTTTCTTTGGCAGCGGAGCCGTTTCCAGAGGCTTGGGGGGATTGGGGAGTAGTGGGGTATGGGGTTGGGTTATTTTTGGTTGTTGTTGTTGGTGTGGTTGTAGGAGGTGTGGTTGAGTGTTGAAAGGTTGGGTTAGTTACTGTTGATAATGGAGGTATGTTTTTGGTGCGGTTGGATTTTAGTGGTGTGGCAATGTTTTATTCTTTGGGGTTTGGGATGTTCTTGGTGGCGGGGTGAGGTTTGTTGTTGACGTTGTTCGTAGTTTTGGAGGTTGTGCGGGGGTTGTCGCGTGGGGCTATTCGGGCAGTTTAGTGGGGTTATCAGAAAATAGTTTAATTTAGAATACCAGCTTTGGGAGTTGGTGATAAAGGTTTAATTCCTTTTTTTCTGAGGTATGTTTTGATGTATTATGTTTGTGATGGTGACAAATGTAAGTGTTTGTTTATTTAATGAATTTTTACTGGATTGTTTGATGATGTTTTGTGATGTATGATGTAAAAAAATTTTTGTTAAGTAACGAATTTGTTTATTAATGTAGTTTGTCTAGAGTGGGAAAATGTGAAATGTGATGATAAAAATTGTGATGGGTGGAAAATTATGGTTTAGTCGGAAATTCCTAGTGTTGTTAAAATCGCCCGGGGGGGCGAAAATCGAAAAATCATATACCCTATGCATGCATTATCCTGCCACACGGGAGTTAAGCTAGTCGGATCAAGTATGTGAGGGCTATCTAAAGTGCATCAGTGTTGAGATGATTCCCCGGATACGTCGACCGTCTCATTGAGTGATTCTCTGAAAGTGATAAAAAGGCCCGTGGACCATTGTAGCCCAGGTAAATAGATTGTAAGCTCCTGCTCTAACTACCATGGGCAACCTGTGAAGGCTCCCGAAGGGAAGAGAGGGAACCAGTAGACAAAAGGCAGAAAGATGTCGGGATTACGAGGCAAAGTGCCCCTGACAGAGCTCGGTTGCATCTGTGAAAACCAATATATATCCAACTACCAATTGATGACCCTGAAATAGGAACCCGAGGCGCAAAAGAGCAAGTAGTGTCAGTGGTGTATGGTGGAAAGAATGGGCTTGAAGCTAGTATGAGGAGGTACTTCGTGCAAGGCGTTGCGGATTTCTCGTGCTGTGAACGATCAATAAATCCATCGGGTACTTTAGAAAGCTGTACCGGAACAAAGTTTCGTCGGAATAGTCCTGCTACCATTAAGGTCATTCCCTCCGGGAGGCCTCGTGTCCAGGGAAAGTCCGTTAATGTATAGAATGGCATGTCATGGTTTTAGTACGGGCAGAGTGTAAATTCCGTTAATAAGTTACACGCGGATAGCGCTTGAAAGTAGGATGTGAAAAATGCGATTTGTGTCCAGGTGTATATTAATGTATTTAGGACATGGATATAATGTATAATGTGGTACGAGAATAGTATGCTAGAGTACATAGATCCCGGCAAAAAATCCTCCGGGGGGGGAGGGGGGGGGCCCGGAGGAAGAAAAACTCTAAGAAGAGGTGGGATCTTCATTCTTTGGCTTACAAGACCAATGTTTTTGATAAACTATTAGAGTATTTTAGTAGTTCAGTAACTTGTTTTCTAGGGTGGCAGTGATTGGAAAGAGGATTAGAATAATAGAGAAGTAGGTGAGGGATGCTAGTTGGCCGATGATAATGAATGGGTGTTCTACTGGTTGGCTGCCTACTCATGTTAGGATGATTAGATTGGTGACTAAAATTCAGAATAATACTTGGGATAGAGGGCGAAATGTTATTGTGCGTTGTTTAGATTTATGTAGGAGTGGGGCTAGAAATAGTACTAGGACAGATGCAGCGAGTGCAAGGACTCCTCCAAGTTTGTTTGGGATTGAGCGTAGGATAGCGTATGCAAATAGGAAGTATCATTCTGGTTTAATATGAGGGGGTGTGATGAGTGGGTTTGCGGGGGTAAAGTTTTCTGGGTCGCTTAGTAGTGTTGGTGAGAAGAGGGCTAGGGTTGTCAGGAAGAGTAGTATTGTGATGAATCCCAGGATATCTTTTAGGGAGAAGTAGGGGTGGAATGGGATTTTGTCTGAATCTGATGCTAGTCCTAGTGGGTTGTTTGAACCAGTTTCGTGGAGGAAGGTGAGGTGGATTAGTGTGAGACCTGCAATTATGAATGGAAGAATAAAATGTAGGGCAAAAAATCGGGTTAGTGTCGGGTTGTCTACTGAGAAGCCTCCTCAAGCTCATTCTACTAGGGTCTGTCCGATGTATGGGATGGCTGAGAATAGGTTAGTGATGACGGTTGCGCCTCAAAACGATATTTGTCCCCATGGGAGAACATATCCTACGAAGGCGGTTGCTATTAAGGTTAAGAGGAGGATAACTCCTGTGTTTCAGGTTTCCTTGAATAGATAGGAGCCGTAGTAGAAGCCTCGTCCGATGTGAAGGTAAATGCAGATGAAAAATGCTGATGCTCCATTTGCATGTAGGTTGCGGAGTAGTCAACCATATTGGACGTCTCGGCACATGTGGGCTACGGAGGAGAATGCTAGGGTTGTGTCTGCGGTATAGTGTATGGCTAGCATTAATCCTGTAAGGATTTGGGTTGCTAGGCAGATACCTAGAAGAGAGCCGAAATTTCATCAGGCGGAGATATTTGAGGGTGTTGGGAGGTCAATTAGGGAGTTGTTAATTATTTTTAGTAGGGGGTGATGTTTTCGTATGTTTGGGGCCATTAGGGTGTTGGTTCTGTATATTAGTAAGAGGATTAGGATTGATAGGGCAAATGAGCTTAAATAGGCTTTGATGAGGCCTGTGTGTAGGTTGGTTGAGGTTTTGGTTGTTATGACTTGTAGGGTGGCAAGTCCTTCTGGGCCTATTTTTTTGTACCAGGATAGGTCGGCTAGGTGGGAGGATAGTTTTTGTCCTGTGTTTAGGAGGTTTGTAGAGGTTAGGCGGTGGAGTAATGGGTTGAAGTAGCCTAATGTAGATGAGAAGTTTATTGCCATGTTTTGTTTGGGCTTTGATA